>CM048646.1:62868870-62881370 GCA_026413185.1 Pueraria montana var. lobata | reverse complement strand
TCATTTTTTGCCAATTTGGAAGGGAATGATCTCTTTAGATCTAAGCCAAAAAAAATTATAATCTTTTTATTATTTCCCCTCCAACACATATCGTGAAATTTTGATATTCTACGAAAAATACCAATCACATTAAAAAGATGACAATCACATTAATAGTTTCCTTTATTACTTTCATATCACAACGTTTATAATAATTTCCATTATTAATTAGAGGACATATGTATTTTTAATAAAATTAACGAGATATCCTGAAATTTTTTTAGGTCTTCTCTCATTTTTTGCAAATTTGGAAGGGAATGATCTTCTTATATCTCACAAAAAAAAATTATAATCTTTTTATTATTTCAACAGCCAAACATATCGTGAAATTTTGATATTTCTACGACTATTACCAATCACATTAAAAAGATAACAATCACATTAATAGTTTCCCTTATAAGTTTTTTATCACAATGTTTATAATAATTTCCACTATTAATGATAGGAGATATGTATTTTTAGTAAAATTAAACGAGATATCCTGAAATTTTTTTAGGTCTTCTCTCATTTTATGCCAATTTGGAAGGGAATGATCCTTTTAGATCTCACAAAATAAAATTATAATCATTTTATTATTTCACTTCCCAAACATATCGTGAAATTTTGATATTTCTACGACTATTACCAATCACATTAAAAAGATAACAATCACATTAATAGTTTCCTTTGTTACTTTAATATGGCAACGTTTATGATAATTTCCATTATTAATTAGAGGAGATGTGTATTTTTAATAAAATTAAACAACATATTCTGAAATTTTTTTAGGTCTTCTCTCATTTTTTGCCTATTTGGAAGGGAATGATCTCTTTAGATCTAACCCAAAAAAAATTATAATCTTTTTATTATTTCACCTCCCATACATATCGTGAAATTTTGATATTTCTACGACTATTACCAATCACATTAAAAAGATAACAATCACATTAATAGTTTCCTTTATTAATTTTTTATCACAACGTTTACAATAAATTCCATTATTAATGAGAGGAGATATGTATTTTTAATAAAATTAAATGAGATATCCTGAAATTATTTTAGGTCTCCTCTCATTTTATGCCAATTTGGAACGGAATGATCTTTTTAGATCTCACAAAAAAAATTACAATCTTTTTATTATTTCACCTCCCAAACATATCGTGAAATTTTGATATTTCTACGACAATTACCAATCACGTTAAAAAGATAACAATCACGTTAATAGTTTCCTTTATTACTTTAATATGACAACGTTTATAATAATTTCCATTGTTAATTAGAGGAGATATGTATTTTTAATAAAATTAAAAGAGATATCCTGAAATTTTTTTAGGTCTTCTCTCATTTTATGAAAATTTGGAAGAGAATGATCTTTTTAGATCTCACCCAAAAAAAATTATAATCTTTTTATTATTTCACCTCCCACACATATCGTGAAATTTTGATATTTCTACGACAATTACCAATCACATTAAAAATATAACATTCACATTAATAGTTTCCTTTAATAGTTTTTTATCACAACGTTTATAATAATTTCCATTATTAATGAGAGGAGATACGTGTTTTTAATAAAATTAAACAAGATATCCTGAAATTTTTTTAGGTCTTCTCTCATTTTATGTCAATTTGGAAGGGAATGATGTTTTTAGATCTCACAAAAAAAAATTATAATCTTTTTCTGATTTCACCCCCCAAACATATCGTGAAATTTTGATATTTATACAATAATTACCAATCACATTAATAGTTTCCTTTATTCATTTTTTATCACAACGTTTATAATAATTTCCATTATCAATGAGAGGAGATATGTATTTTTAATAAAATTAAACGAGATATCCTGAAATTTTTTTAGGTCTTCTCTCATTTTATGCCAATTTGGAAGGGAATGATCTTTTTAGATCTCACCCAAAAAAAAATTATAATCTTTTTATTATTTCACCTCCCAAACATATCGTGAAGTTTTGATATTTCTACGACTATTTCCAATCACATTAAAAAGATAACAATCACGTTAATAGTTTCCTTTATTAGTTTTTTATCACAACGTTTACAATAAATTCTATTATTAATGAGAGGAGATATCTATTTTTAATAAAATTAAACGAGATATCCTGAAATATTTTTAGGTCTTCTCTCATTTTATGCCAATTTGGAAGGGAATGATCTTTTTAGATCTCACAAAAAAAATATAATGTTTTTATTATTTCACTTCCCAAACTTATCGTGAAATTTTGATATTTCTACGACAATTACCAATCACATTAAAAAGATAACAATCACATTAATAGTTTCCTTTATTACTTTAATATCACAACGTTTATAATAATTTCCATTATTAATTAGAGGAGATATTTATTTTTAATAAAACTAAACGAGATATCCTGAAATTTGTTTAGGTCTTCACTCATTTTTTGTCAATTTGGAAGGGAATGATCTTTATAGATCTCACAAAAAAAAATTATAATCTTTTTATTATTTCACCTGCCAAACATATCGTGAAATTTTGATATTTCTACGACTATTACCAATCACATTAAAAAGATAACAATCACATTAATAGTTTCCTTTGTTAGTTTTTTATCACAACGTTTATAATAATTTCCATTATTAATGAGAGGAGATATGTATTTTTAATAAAATTAAACGACATATCTTGACATTTTTTTAGGTCTTCTATCATATTATGCCAATTTGGAAGGGAATGATCTTTTTAGATCTCACAAAAAAAAATATAATCTTTTTTTTATTTCAACTCCCAAATATGTCGTGAAATTTTGATATTTCTACGACAATTACCAATCACATTAGAAAGATAACAATCACATTAATAGTCTCCTTTTTTAGTTTTTTATCACGTTTATAATAATTTCCATTACTAATAAGAGGAGATATGTATTTTTAATAAAATTAAAAGAGATATCCTGAAAGTTTTTTAGGTCTTCTCTCATTTTATGAAAATTTGGAAGGGAATGATCTTTTTAGATCTCACAAAAAAAAAAATTATAATCTTTTTATTATTTCACCTCCCAAACATATCGTGAAGTTTTGATATTTCTACGATAATTACCAATCACATTAAAAAGATAACAATCACATTAATAGTTTCCTTTATTAGGTTTTGATCACAACATTTAATATAAATTCCATTATTAATGAGAGGAGATATCTATTTTTAATAAAATTAAACGAGATATCCTGAAATTTTTGTAGGTCTTCTCTCATTTTTTTCCAATTTGGAAGGGAATGATATTTTTAGATCTCACAAAAAAAAATTATAATGTTTTTCTTATTTCACCTGCCAAACATATCGTGAAATTTTGATATTTCTACAACAATTACCAATCACATTAAAAAGATAACAATCACATTAATAGTTTCCTTTATTAGTTTTTTATCACAACGTTTATAATAATTTCCATTATTAATGAGAGGAGATATGTATTTTTAATCAAATTAAACGAGATATCCTGAAATTTTTTTAGGTCTCCTTTAATTTTATGCCAATTTGGAACGGAATGATCTTTTTAGATCTCACGAAAAAAAATTAAAATCTTTTTATTATTTCACCTCCCAAACATATCGTGAAATTTTGATATTTCTACGACAATTAACAATCACATTAATAGTTTCCTTTATTAAGTATTTTTACAGTGTTTTCTGTTATGTTAGTAAATGGTATTTGAACCATTCCTTTTTTATTCATGTCAGCATTTCTTATATAGGTTATTATGTTAGCGATGGTGTCCTTACCCATGGTAAACGAAAATTATTGTTGCGCTTTACCTTCTATATAATCAACATGCTCCTTTTTTCTATTTATTATTTTATTTTGATTTTTTACTTTCTATTTCTATTCTATTATATATATATATATATATATATATATATATATATATATATATATATTGTTTAGGTTATCAAGTATTAATCTGAAATAAATAATAATTGCTACTTCTAATACTTATAATAATTACTACAAAAGGGATATATGTGAGATAAAATAGATTCATTAATCTATTTCACAATAAAGTAAAGTATCCATAGCACGGTTTCGTCTTATAATACCTCGAGTGCTAATGAAACTATTTTAGTGAAATTTAACTATCTCAATTCCTGGGCGGTTGCACAAAAGATTCGAGTTCCTTTTGGATTTCCTTCTTGATCAATGACAATTGCAGCATTATCATCATACTGAATTATTATACCATTGCTACGTTTGAGTTCTTTACAAGTACGTACAATTACAGCTCTAATCACTTCTAATTTCTCTAAGTTCGTATTTGGTACTGCTTGTTTGATTACAGCAACAACAATGTCACCAATATAAGCATATCGTCGATTACTAGCTCCTAGGATTCGAATACACATCAGTTTGCGTGCTCTGCTGTTATCAGCTACATTCAAATGAGTTTGGGGTTGAATCATATCATTTTTTTATTCTTTCAGTCCAAAAATAGAAGTAAAAATATTTTGTGTTAAAAAAAAAGGAACCTACAATTGCATTTTTTGTTTTCATCCTAAAGACCTCTTTCCTTTGGTTCTAATTTATTACCCTGAAATAATGAATTGAGTTCATATAGGCATTTTGGATGACGCTATTGAAATAGCCTTTCTTGCTATATTTTCTAGTATCGCACCCATTTCATAAAGTATTTCCCCTAGTTTAACGACAGCTGCCCAATATTCGAGAGATCCTTTTCCCGAACCCATATGTGTTTCAGTAGGTCTTACTGTAACAGGTTTGTCCAGAAATATGCGTACCCGTATCTATCCACCTCAGCGAACATTTCGTGACATTGCCCGCCGTCCCGCTTCTATTTGTCTAGATGTTATCCAAGCTGGCTCAAGTGCCTGAAGAGCATATCTTCCAAAACAAATATGATTAACTCAATAGGATATTCCCTTCATTCTTCCTCTATGTTGTTTACGAAATCTGGTTCTTTCGGGGTTATAATTGATGGTTGTTTCTCAATTCCATCTTTATTACAGAACCGTACATGAGATTTTCACCTCATATGGCTCCTCGTGAATGAAGCAATTCAAATAGATATCTATATCTATATAGATATCTATATAGATATATAATCAATTTAATCTAATCGATAAAATAATATGCACTAATATTTATATGTTTAATGAATAATTGAATAGCGGGATTTTTGAGATTTCATAGAATCTATTCAAAATTTTTATATCTTGTTTTGATATATAATTGAATATGTATTCTTATAAACAATTTTTGTTATTCATATATAACTAAAGAATGTTGTTTTGTTATATTATTTGTTATTTTAGAATGTTCTAATGAATTTTTATTTTTCTTTTTATTATTTTATTAGAATGTTTTTTATTATTAGAAAGAATATATAGAATTGGCAACAATATAAAAAAATTCAATAAAATCAAAATTCTCGCGGGCGAATATTTACTCTTTTATTATCAAATTCAGATGTAATGTAGGGTACAACTCCTAAAAAATGGATTGCTTTTTGGTTTCTTCCGCCATCCCACCTAATGAATCATTAAGATTTGCTTTTTAAGAAAATCTTAATTAAGTATTTGCAGATTTCATCGTTCCCATCACTTCTCAATTAATGGTTAGGTCTGAATTTGACAATGGAGCCTTTCTCATATCTATTAATTAATAAGATTTTTTTAGAATATTGATTTGTTTTTTCGTGAATCAGTATTCTCAGTTTTTATTGATTCAGAGCTCTTAATTTGTTTACGTTATAAATTAATTCATATATATATATATATATATATATATATATATATATATATATATATGAATTAATTTAGAATGATGCTTTATTGCATTACCTTTTATGAGATGACCCATAGACCTTTACATATTAGAATTCTATATCATTACCTACACTCTATTAATAACTTAGGAAATCCCATATATATTATGACTTGAATAAGATCGATTCTTTTTTTAATCTTTATCTGTCCAATTCCCTCAACACCAGAGGATACTCTTATATTTTTTTGTATATAATTTTTTATACAATCTCGTATTTTTTTTATCTTCTTGTATATTCTCAGAATAATTTGTTGGTTGTGCAAACCAAATAGAATCATGACTTTGAGTTGTACCAAGTCTGAAACCAATCGAATTTATTTTTTGTCCCATAATTCCCCACTACCATACATAAAATGATACGTCTTATTTGTGTATTTTTTTTTTAAGATATCTATAGAGATATATATCTATCTATATATATCTATAGATATCTTTATAACCCATTATAGCTCATTGACTAAGTTCTGTGACCAGCATTAGCTACTGTAAAATAAACAAATTCAAAAAATCGAATAAAACATGAATAAATTAATTAATTTAAATATTTAATTAATTTATTACTTATAAAAAAAGAATTTTTTATTAATTATAAAATAAATGATTTGAACTTCATTTTAATAATAATTCAATTTTGTAATATTTACTTCTAAATTACGATTTAAAAATTTATGTTAAAATGAACGTTAACGGCGAGATCTATTATCACTTTTTGCATGTCCTCGGAAGTTTAGAGTAGGTGAAAATTCTCCTAATTTATGGCCTACCATACGATCTGTTATGTAAATAGGTAAATGCTCTTTTCCATTGTGGATAGCAATGGTATGGCCAATCATTGTAGGTATAATGGTAGATGCTTTGGACCAAGTTATTATTATATCTTTTTCCGCTTTTGTGTTAAGTTTATTTATTTTTCTTAATAAATGAATCGCTACAAAAGGATTTTTTTAGTGAACGTGTCACAGTTAATTACTCCTTTTTCTTGTAAAGACGAAGAAACAATTTCGATTTTCTCTACTATTTAGTACGACGACGAAGAATCAAATTATCACTATATTTCTTCCTTTTTCTACTTCTTCTTCCAAGTGCAGGAAAACCCCAACGAGTTGTGGGTTTTTTTTCTACCAATTGGGGCCCTCCCTTCACCACCCCCATGCGGATGGTCTACAGGGTTCATAACTACTCCTTTTACTATAGGACGCTTACCTAGCCAACATTTAGATCCAGCTCTACCTAAATTTTTCTGGTTTACTCCAACATTTCCCATTTGTCCGACTGTTGCCGAGCAGTTTTTGGATATCAAACGGACCTCCCCATAAGGTAATTTTAATGTCACCGATTTCCCCTCTTTTTGCAATTAGTTTCGGTATAGCACCTGCTGCTCTAGCTAATTGTCCACCCTTTCCGAGTGTGATTTCTATGTTATGTATGGTCGTGCCTAAGGGCATATCAATTGAAGTAGATTCTTCTTTTTGATCAATCAAAACCTCTTCCCAAACTGTACAAGCTTCTTACAAAGCATACGACTTTCTGGATGTAGATGATGATATCTATACAGATGGATCTTATATATTTATATATCTATAGATAGATATAGATATATAGATATAGATCACACAATGAAGTACCGCACGAGTGGGTATATAGGAATCCAAATATGCCTAATCACTCATGTTATGATCTTCTACATCCTAGGTCTTCCCGTTCCTTCATCTGGCTTATGTTCTTCATTTAGCATTCAGACTGAATGACTCTATGAAATTACGTCGCTACTTCCACATCGTACGGGTAACGTAGGAGACATCTCTATTTTTCCTGGGGGAAATCCTTAGAATTACCATAGCTTAGCTTTCAATTCACCTCTGACCATCAAATGAAATGTGAATAACCTGTCCTCCCCTCTTTGAAACTTTGAAACAAAGGGTGCTTCCGGTTCTGTCGATGCTTGAAACAATTTTGTCTTCTCCATATTACTATATCTCTAGAGTCAATAATTTTATATGAGGAACTACTGAACTCAATCACTTGCTGCTGTTACTCTTCAGTTTTCTGTTGAGGTCTATCCTATAGAGGTACTCTAATTGGATTAGTGATCAATTTCTAGGTTTCGCCGTAAACCTAGTTGGTTAGTTCCAATTATGTAAATTAATAGTTCAAACCGCACTCAAAGGTAGGGCATTTCCATTTTTATAGGAATTTTTGTACCAGAAACAATGGTATCTCCAATTATAGCCCCTCTGGGGTGTAAAATATATTTTTTCTCACCATCCCCATAGTGTATGAGACAAATATATGCATTTCGATTAGGGTCATATTCTATGGTTACGATTCTACCATATATGTTTTTTTCATTCCGTCGAAAATCAATTTTATAGTATAGATGCTTATGACCTCCCCCTCTATGCCCTGCTGTAATGATTCCTCTGGCATTACGACCTTTACCACAATGATGTTGTCCATAGATCAAATGATTTCGTGGATTGGATTTTACTTGACACTCTACGGCTCCATTGCGTGTGCTTGGGGTAGAAGTTTTGTATACATGTATCGCCATGCTATTAAGTATTTTGATTTAAGTTATTTTCTTTCTAAGAGGTGGAATAGAATAACCCGGTTGTAGCATAATGATCATATGTCTGTAATGCATTGTATGTCCCATAATAGGTCATACTCTTCTACCCTTTACTGGGAGTCGATGACTATTCATAGCTATTACTTTGACATCAAAGAAGAGTTCAACCCAATGCTTTATTTCTGTCCTAGTTGATCCCGATTTGACATTAAAAGTATATTGATTTTTCCCCAATAACCGAATACCTTTGTCTATAAATACTGCATATTTTATTCCATTCATAAATCTATTTATTTCCCTATGAGATCTAGTCTCAATTAAAATACTAGTTTTTACTGTTCACATGTTATGATTTGAATATACCACACCAATTCGTTATGTATGGATGATGAGATTCCATTGATACAGAGCTACTCATTCTTTTTTCTCTGACAGAGATGGTCAGAACTTCATCTGGGTTCGAATCCTACTAAGAGGTCTACTAGAGATAAGAAATTGTTAAAGATAGAACAAAAGAAACATCTTGTTCTTTCTAGGCGATCAAAAAATAGAGAAATAGTGAATTTATTCAAGATAATTATGTACTTACAAAATACCGTCTCAATTCATCCTATTTCATCATATCCGGGATGTGATATTGTTCCAAAGGGTGAACTGGACAGTTCCAATAAGATTTCATTCTTGAAAAAATTCGATAGACTTATTGGAGGGAGGGTCCCATTGGCGTGCATCCAGTAGGAATTGAACCTACAAATTCGCCAATTATGAGTTGGGCGCTTTAACCATTCAGCCATGGATGCTAAGCGGGAATCCTCGTACATGGTGAATAACCAAATTCCAATTGAAGTGAAATCTTTCGGATAAATCAATGCAATTAGGAGGATTCGATGAAAGGACATCAATTCAAATCCTGGATTTTCGAATTGAGAGAGATATTGAGAGAAATCAAGAATTCTCGCTATTTCTTAGATTCATGGACCCAATTCAATTCAGTGGGATTTTTCATTCATATTTTTTTCCATCAAGAGAGTTTTATAAAACACTTGGACTCCCGAAATTGGAGTATCCTACTTTCACGCAATTCACAGGGTTCAACAAGCAATCGATATTTCACGATCAAGTATGTAGTACTATTTGTAGTAGCAGTCCTTATCTATCATATTAACAATCAAAAAATGGTCAAAAGAAAAAATCCCTATTTGACAAGGCTTCTTACTATACCTATGAATTCCATTGGACCCAAAAATGATACATTGGAAGAATCATCTAAGTCTTCCAATATCAATAGGTTGATTGTTCTGCTCCTGTATCTTCCAAAAGGAAAAAAGATCTCTGAGAGCTATTTCCTGGATCCGAAAGAGAGTACTCGGGTTCTCCCAATAACTAAAAAGTATATCATGCTTGAATCTAACTAGGGTTCGCGGTGGTGGAGGAACTGGATAGGAAAAAAGAGCAATTCTAGTTGTAAGATATCTAATGAAACCATCGCTGGAATTGAGATCTCATTCAAAGAGAAAGATATAAAATATCTGGAGTTCCTTTTTTGTATATTATATGGGTGATCCGATCCATAAGGACCATGATTGGGAATTTTTTATCGTCTTTCTCCGAGAAAGAGGCGAAACATAATCAACTTGAATTCGGGACAGCTATTCGAAATCTTAGTGAAAGACTGGATTTATTATCTCATGTTTGCTTTTCGTGAAAAAATACCAAAGGAAGTGGAGGGTTTCTTCAAACAACAAGGGACTGGGTCAATTATTCAATCAAATGATATTGAGCATGTTTCCCATCTCTTCTTGAGAAACAAGCAGGCTATTTCTTTGCAAAATTGTGCTCAATTTCATATGTGGCCATTTCGTCAAGATCTCTTCGTTAGTTGGGGGAAGAGTCCGCACGAATCAGATTTTTTGAGGAGCAACATGTCGAGAGAGAATTGGATTTGGTTAGACAATGTGTGGTTGGTAAACAAGGATCGATTTTTTAGCAAGGTACAGAATGTATCATCAAATATTCAATATGATTCCACAAGATCTAGTTTCATTCAAGTAACGAATTCTAGCCAATTGAAAGGATCTTTTGATCAATCCAACGATTATTTCGATTCCATTAGGAATGAGGATTCGAAATATCACACATTGATCAATCAAAGAGAGATTCAACAACTAAAAAAAAGGTCGATTCTTTGTTGGGATCCTTCCTTTGAACGAACAGAGATAGAATCAGAGCGATTCCCTAAAATGCTTTATGGGTATTCCTCAATGTGCCGACTATTCATGGAACGTGAGAACCAGATGAATAATCATATGCTTTCGGAAGAAATTGAACAATTTCTTGGGAATCCTGCAAGAGCTACTCGTTCTTTTTTCTCTAACAGATGGTCAGAACTTCAACTGGGTTCGAATCCTACTGAGAGGTCAACTAGAGATCAGAAATTGTTGAAGAAAGAACAAAAGAAACATCTTGTTCTTTCCAAGCAATTAGAAAATAAAGAAATAGTGAATTTATTCAAGATAATTATGTACTTACAAAATACCGTCTCAATTCATCCTATTTCATCATATCCGGGATGTGATATGGTTCCAAAGGGGGAACTAGACAGTTCCAATAAGATTCCATTCTTGAACAAAAATCCATTTTGGGGTTTATTTCATCTATTCCATGACCAGAACAGGGGGAGATACACGTTGCACCATGATAAGGGTCTTGGATAACAAGTTCCCTTCATTATAGTATTTCTGAACAAGTTCTTGGATAACAAGCCTAAGGGTCTTCTTATTGATGATAGTGACGATATTGATGATAGTTATGATAGTGACGATATCGACCGTGACCTTGATATGGAGCTGGAGCTTCTAACAATGATGAATACGCTAACTATGGATATGATGCCAGAAATAGACCGATTTTATATCACCTTTCAATTTGAATTAGCAAAAGCAATGTCTCCTGCATAATATGGATTCCAAACATCAATGATCTGGATGTGAATGAGTCGAATTACTTATCCCTCGGTCTTTTAGTGAACTATCTCTCCAGGGATTCTAAAAGATGTTCCACTAGAAATATTCTTGTTATTACTTCGACTCATATTCCCCAAAAAGTAGATCCGGCTCTAATAGCTCCGAATAAATTAAATACATGCATTAAGATACGAAGGCTTCTTATTCCACAACTACGAAAACACTTTTTCACTCTTATTTCACTTGGAAAAGAAAATGTCCCATACTAATGGATTTGGGTCCACAACGATGGGTTCAAATGTACGAGATCTTGTAGCACTTACCAATGAGGCCCTATCGATTAGTATTATACAAAAAAAATCCATCATAGACACTAATATAATTAGATCTGTTCTTCATAGACAAACTTGAGATTTTCGATCTCAGGTAAGATCGGTTCAAGATCATGGGGTCCTTTTCTATCAGATAGGAAGGGTTGTTTCACAAAATGTACTTCTAAGTAATTGCTCCATAGATCCTATATCTATCTATATGAAGAAGAAATCATGTGATAGGGGGGATTCTTATTTGTACAAATGGTACTTCAAACTTGGAACAAGTATGAAGAAATTAACGATACTTCTTTACCTTTTGAGTTGTTCTGCCAGATCGGTCGCTCAAGACCTTTGGTCTCTACCCAGACCTGATGAAAAAAATGGGATCACATCTTATGGACTCGTTGAGAATAATTCTGATCTAGTTCATGGCCTATTAGAAGTAGAAGGCGCTCTGGTGGGATCCTCACGTACAGAAAAAGATTGCAATCAGTTTGATAAGGATCGAGTGACATTGCTTCTTTGGTCCGAACCAAGGAATCCCTTAAATATGATTCAAAATGGATCTTATTCTATCGTTGATAAGAGATTTCTCTATGAAAAATATGAATCAAAGTTTGAAGAAGGGGGGAGTCCTTGACCCACAACAGATAGAGAAGGATTTTTTCAATCACATCATTTGGGCTCCTAGAATATGGTGCCCTTGGGGCTTTCTATTTGATTATATTGAAAGGCCCAATGAATTGGGATTTCCCTATTGGCCAGGTCATTTCGGGACAAGCGAATCATTTATGATGAAGAGGATGAGCTTCAAGAGAATG
>CM048646.1:58680035-58888770 GCA_026413185.1 Pueraria montana var. lobata | reverse complement strand
ATCCGTGATCATCAATTTCTCTTTACCGTTACCGTGTTATGACATGTGGTGTTCGTAACCACCGTTAGACTTTTCGAAATTGGGATTACCTAGGGATGGCAAAAAAAATCCACATCCGTGGATATCTACGGATAAAACCTGGGTATCTTTAACTGGATACCCGTGGATAACAGGTATGAATATTTTTCACTATCCATTTGTTAATGGGCGGGGATGAGTATCATGATACCCGTATTTGCGGATACTCGTTATCCGTTAATATTAAAATACTTAAATATTCTTATATATATATATATATTTTTTTTTATTTTTTTTTGCTGACCATGATATTGGTACAGATTATTCATCGTTGGAAAACAATGACTAAACTCCGTCGGGGATCGTGAGCGCACACCAAGGTGGTATTCCCCTCCCAACATGATTTATTCCATACTCAAAGTGACATCACCAGAATTTGAACCCTGAACCACTTGGTTTATGTTTTGAAGTGTAATTTTATGTGGACTTATATTTTAGTGTAGTTTTATTTTAGTTTATACTTTAGAGAGATAATTTTTAGATAATTTTATTTGGAGCCTCATAAATAAATTTTTTATTTATTCATTTTTTATTTTTTAAGAATTATCCATGGATATTTTTTAAGTGTGTAGTAATATTTGAATAATTTTTGTTGTAAATATTAAAATTAAATTTTCAAAAGAAAACATTAGAATAAATAAAAATTATAATAAAAGTGTTTTTAAAAACATTTTTAAAATATTTTTTATTTTTTAAAAATATCCATGAATATCCACGAATAACCGCGGGTATTTAAAAAATCCGCGAATAAGTTAGCTTAACGGGTACCCGCACGGGTAACCGGCGGGCACAGGGCAGATATTTATCTGGAGGGGCGGGTAGCGGGTGACTACTACCCGTACCCGCCTGTGCCCCATTGCCATCCATAGGATTACCTAATCTTGGAGGCACATAAACGATTTAAAAATATGAATATGTATGTAAAAGAATTGTGTAAAATTTGTTAGACTTGTGTTAAGAAGATATGTAAAAATAATGGAATAAGCAATTAAATTCATATATAAAAACAACTGTATAACGTAAAATAAATATAGAATATAATGCAATAAAGTAAAAAATATGAAGAAAAAAATCGATTTGATTACCAAGATTTTTGTAATGGGAATTGTAAAAAATAATAATTTTTTTGTAAAATTTTGGGTGTTGCACCTTGTTTACACATTTATTTATCTTTACACACAAATATTTACATACAGGTTACCTCACATAAATACTTCAACTGAAACGTAAAGTGTTTCTTTGTTGTTTTTTTTTTACAGAACGTAAAGTGTTTCTTCTGAAGACATGTTATAGTATTTTACATTTAAAACAGTTGGTGTGCAATCCCCCACTAAATTTTTCAAAGAAGATATAAATAATTACCTTTGAAGAATGACTAAGAGGGTGTATTCAATTAGAAAATATTCAAAATTACTAGAGTCGATGAAAAAATAATAAATAAATGATAAGATCTGGAAAAATAAAATAAAATCATACAATTTTTTTCAATTCTTTCTCTATCTCTTTCTCTCTCTCTCTTTTTTTTTTTTTTTTTTTTATAAAAAATTGACTGAAATAGTCTCAATGCCAATAGAAAGGTATTCTAATACTTTGGATTAGATTGTTGGTTCTGATGATCTACTCCTCTTATGATGGTTCACTTTTTTAGCAAGACCTCCGAACCTAAAGGGGTGGGATGATGGATTTGATCAGGTGATGTAAGCTGGTAAGGTGGTTCGTAGTGATTTGGCGGTATAAACACATCACTGTTAGGATCACATGAAGAACATGTGTAGGATTAAAAGAAAGAGATGATCAATTACTCTACCAGTGTTACCACCATAAAGGAAGAGAGGAAAATATGTGTGATGATGGAAAAAAGAAAAAGTCTAGAATGGAAGAGTAGAAAAATTCCAAGGATTTGGGTAGGATTGTTTGATGTGTGTGATATTTATATATATAACTAAAAAGTCACACAAAATCCATCAAAATCCAATTTACAAAACAATCCATCGGAATCTATAGGATTTTGAATACCATATGACTTTTTTTAAGTTGTAAAAAAATCTTGATTGAATACTACCGGATTTTGTTGTCTTGAAAAAAAAATCTTGAAAATCTTGATTGAATATTATAAGACTTTTTTATCTTCTTTAAAAATCCTGATTGAATATCACAAGACTTTTTTTATAAAAAAAAAGTCTTTTAAAATCTTTCCAAATCTTAATTGAATACACCCCTTAAATTAAGCTAAATAAGTAAAATATACTAAACTAAGATTACTTTTTATTGTTATTTGTCATTCAAATTTTGTTGTCTTCCAAATTTTGGCTCAGTCATGTCCATGAATAAGGAACACCTATCATACTATTTTTTATAGAGGAAGAGAAAGAGACTAACCTTGAATGTTGTCCCTTCCACTATCATCCAAATTTTTTATTTTTTTTTATCAGACACTGATTAATTGAGCCATAACTCAAAAAGGAGAGGTGTAAAATAAATATTATTAGTTGTAGCCTCATGTGGTACTGGCTGTCACTAAAATTTTGTTGGTGATGGTGTCAATTAGAAAAAAAGAAAAAAGAAGGTTACATCCTCACTTTCTACCGTCCCTTTTTTTACCAGCTCATTTTTCACCTCAACATCGACGGACAAATGTACACAGACAACAAATGTACACCAAAAGAAAAAATCATAGACAACAATGATTAACAAATAGATACAAATTATACATCATGATGGACACATGATTTTTCCGTGAGGTTTACAAGCCCATACTTTTAACACCCCATTCTTCACCTACAAATCCACTACTTTCCTTCTCCCACCTAACAAACCTAACATAAGATAAGGAAATAAAAGATAAAAAATAAAAAATAAAAATGCAGATTTGATGTATTGAGAAATAGGACCAAGTTGAGGAGACCAAATGATGTTCTCCTATAGTCCTGCAAAATTTTGGGCCTCACACAATTTTTGTAGATAAGCCCATCAAGCTGACACCTTAGATATGGACAGACTTCAACTCCTTTTTACCAAATTAACAAACCATCACATGATACCAGAAATCCCTCCCTCCGTTGGAGAAAATTTTCTGACTTTTTGCAACAAAATTTGGTTAATTACCGTAGGTCTACATGATGCAGGGTGAGAAATGACTTCCCACAAATCCTAAATGTGCACATTCATCATGAAAGCAACATCTGCATTGACCAAGGAGTGAAATATTTCAGCATTTTTGAAACATTGATGCTAGGGAACTATATAAATGCATACCTAATAATACCTTATGCCTACATGTCTTTGGGTGGTGAATGTTAACTTCACTATAGTGGATCATTTCCCAAGGTCTTCAGGCGAAGTTCCACATCCTTAAGATCACGAAGATGTTGCAAGATTTCTTGAAGCAGATCAACTCCTTTCTCTCCACCATTCTGTATGGAACCCATGCAGTGTTGTAGAAACTCCTTATCTGTTTCAAGAGCTTGTAACCTCTCGTAAACGCGATCAACCTCCTCTTCAATGGATGTCTTCATGCTATCCATTTCAAGTATAGGAACTGAGTTTTGCATGTCAGATGATTCAGATTCCAATTGTCTCTCAAGAGTGTATGTTTCCTCAGTCTCATTGTCAGCTGCATCTAAATATGGCAGTAGCTTCTTTGCCAAGGAACCTATTGGAGAGTGTTTATAATCTGAAAACCCATTAGAATATCCATTCTCCTCTACACTGCTAAAATTGCAGTTCTCATTCAAGTCTTTGTCACCATACATTGATGAATGCTCAATCAATTTGATGTCATCAAGGAATTCCTCATTATCTCCCAATGAAATAATCTTTTCCTCTAGTGCTTTGAGCTGTTCTAGAATGGAAGCCCTCTCTTCCTCAAATTCTTCCAATGTGTCATCAAGAGCACTCACATGCTTTACACAGTCTAGTGCCATCTCCTCCAAATTAGAAACTGTGTCATCAGTTGCATTATTGTGGCTGCTTTCCTCATGGTTGAATAAGGCATTATCTTCGTCTGGCGCCTCGCGGTTAAGATCAATGGATAGCTCATCAGTGTAGCCCATATTGCTGCAAGAAGAAGAGGAGTCTCTACTTCTTACACTTCCATCTTTCATTCTTTTCAACACCCTTAGTTTCTCTTTTGCTTCATATTCCATTACCTTTTGCCTATGATCTTCCAACTCTTTCTCAAGTTCTTGCTTCTCTTTCTCCCTTTTCATCATCAACTCATTCAAAAGCTGCAAAGCTTCCTGATCATACTCTGATTGTTCTTCCATCATCCTCTGGTATTGCAATGCTTCCATCTGCATTGCTGCCTTTTCTTCCTGCAGCCTTGTAATCATTGCCATTGTATGGTTGGCAGCTACTGCTGATGCACTTCTCTCTTCTTCTAGTTCTTGATATACAGCACTTAGAGCCCTTCTTTCAGCTTTTAAAGCCGTTTTTAGCCGGTCGATTGTTAATACTGGATCGCCACATTCTACCTCACTACCATCCACAGAGTCATCTGCTCCTGGTTCTCTTTTATGCAGGTAATGCAGGCCATCTACAGATCTAGGAGTCTCAGGAAGTTTATCTTCTTCTACTTCATATGACTCTGAGCACTTGGATGATTCATGGCTTGTTTCTTCATTAATTTTCTCAACTGCTATTGTTTTCTCAATCATCTTAGCATACTCATTGTCCTTTGAACCTGTTTTATCTGGACCTGCATTGTTGTAGTTCAATTACAGTTTAAAGGTATTGAATTGAAAAAGGAAATATTTGAATTTCTTTTAGAATTAAGTGCTTCACAATTAGAGGAGGTAAAAAGACAATGGTTTTGCTAACCATTGCCCACTAAAAATCAATAAATAGAAAGTTTTATTGGTAATAGATAGCAAGACTGAAATCATCATCATCATCATCATCATAATAATAATAATAATAAACAAGGTACTACATGTAAAGCTTACAGAGATTATTCTGGGAAATGAATTCATCAAAGGCATTTGGAGCTTCAGTATCATCCTCACTTGTGTAAGATTGATCTTCTGGTATGCATTGAGATGAGCAAGCTGGTTCTTCAGATGGAGGATGATTGTCTGTGTGAGCAAATGTTGAAATAATAAATGTTTAAGACATAATCTCTCAAGTATGCTCAACTAAGTCTTTTTTTTCACTACATATGGGATCATAGTTAATGAACTAGCTAATTAGGAGACATGAAACAACAAAATTCATGCACTTCTGTGTACCTCGTGTATCTTCTGGTTTTTCCATATCTGCTTCTATACTTTTATCATCATTGGATAAACTTTGAGACTGACTTAGGTGATTCTGAGCAATAAATTCATCAAAGGCATTTCGAACTTCAGCATCATCATCACTTGATGAAGAAGATTCATCTTCTGATATGCATTGACAAGAGCAGGCTGGTTCTTCAGATGGAGGCAGATTAGCTGTGTAAGAAAATGTTGAAGTCATAAACATTTAAATTATAATGTCTCAAGTAAAGTATGCTAAACTAAGTTTTTTTCTTCTAAATATAAAATCACTATTAATGAACTAGCCAACTACGAGACAAGAAACAACACAATTGCAAAGGGACAATGTTTGATCCTTAAAATTCATGTACTTCTTTCTACCTTGTGGATTTTCTGGTTCTTGCATAGCTGCTTCCATACTGTTGTCATCATTGGATAAACTTTGAGTCTTACTAAGATTATTCTGAGCAATGAATTCATCAAAGGCATTTTGAACTTCTGCATCATCATCACTTAATGAAGATTCATCTTCTTGTGTGCATTCACTAGAGCAGCCTGGTTCTTGTGATTGAGGCAGATCAACTGCATGACAAAAAATTGTGATTTTTTATAGTCACGGCATACATAATAAGATCATTCAACAGAAGCATACTGTGCTTTTTGTTTTCAAGCAATGACTTTAATAATAATAAAAAAGAGAAATAGGAAACGTGAACAACACTAGTGTGAATAAATAAAGTACCGGAAATTCTACAAATCATGCACTTTCTTGTACCTTGTGTGTCATCTGGTTCTTCAGTAGCTGCTTCAACACTGTTGTCATCATTCAGCGAAGTCTGAGCTTCCCCAGTGGTAATCTCTGAATTCTGTTTCAACCCTTCAAATTCCAAAATTATAGAATTTTCCAAGCTTTCAAGTTCTCCCATACTTGTTTTCTCTGCATTCTCATCCATTGTGAGTAATCCTTCCCTTTCTAAGATACTCGGTTGTGCTTCAATTGGTGACTCATTAAGAAAGGTCCGAGTCTGAGACTTTTGCTCCATCTCTCCCAGATCCTCATCCAATTTGCATGTTTCAAAATTCGAAGAGGTAATAGAATCTATTAACTTGACAGGCACCAAGCGGTGGCTATCACAAGCCATATAATTCTCAAAATGCACATTGATAACTTCAAGTGATCTATCTCCATACAGTGAACCCTGCATAGTGGAAGTGAATTGACAAACAAAATTCTCATCACCACCTGGATCCAGCTCAGTGATGATAAGATCATCTTCCTTCTCATCCTTTTCTGCATCCTTTTCATCCGAGTGCAAGTTCGAAACAGAACTCGAACGATCCTCGGCCGCCTCTCTGAGGATAAAACTCTCAATATCAGAAAGTATCTGATGCTCATCTGCCACCCCTTCATCATCATCATGATCTTCTTCTCCATTGTTTCTCTCAAACTCAAGGTCCTTATCACCATCTTTTTCATCATCTATTGCCTCTTCAACAATAAAGGACCCTTTGCCTGTGTAGCTCTCATCGCCCCAAGAAGGCTTCAACAGCAAATAAGGAGGGTAAAGCTGGCTGCTCAAGCTCTCATTGCAGCAAGAGCACCTTCTCATTGTGTCATCTCCATTTTCATGCTTGCCATGACCACTCACCCACGAAATGAAAGCGATTCTGTGCCTCATTCCAAACGAGTTTTCATTTTCATGATGGTTTGGTCGAGAGGCCAAACAATCCTCACACATGCTGTGTGTTTCTGCAAGTCTCTGATGACTTGAGCAGTAACCAAGCTTGGAAATCTCAGCTGCATGAGCCTCACACACGAGATCCTTGTGCAAATGAGTGCCATGTTCTCGCTGCAGCACGTGATCAACCCTTGAACACCAAAGACACGGTGGTTGGAGGCCAACCCACTTGGCAAATCTTGTGATGAGATAGCTGAACAAAGAGTTTAGGAGAAGGAGTGCAATCAGGACCCATTCAAGCACTGCATACACCAGAATCACAACCATTTCGTTGGTGTTTCTATGCAACATGGTAGCAAACTTGTTGGTAGCCATTGATGATGTTTGTTTCCACTTTCCAACCTTTGTTTTCTCTTGTGACACTGTGAGAGTTATTGGGAAAGAAGAAGAAAGGAGCACAAGCACAACACAAGAGTACAAAATATAGAATAGAAAACAGATTCAGAAGAAGAAAAAGAGTATGTTTCTCAAGGTTTCAGAAGGAATGAGTAATTGGGAAGAGAAGCAGAAGCAAACTCTGAGAAACGTGCTAGTGGATTCAGTTACTGTATCAGTAATATGCACCGTTAAAGTGGATCTTCGCAGTGACTTTGATCATAATATTATATTTTATTATCCGTGGTTGTTTCAGGGGCAACCCGACATGATAATAACCTGCTAATATTATTGCCATGTATACTCTTTTTGATCTGTCGCACCATTTTCTATTATGCTCATTTATGCGCCCAAAATGAATGCACGCTTTGGAATTGGAGATGTGAGATTACAACAATGACATATTAGTTTGGATGCATAACATACATCATAGAAAAAAAATACCATCAATAACACCAATGACCATAATTAGAGTTTAATTTTCATGCTTACGCAATAATTAATTAAAAATCATCATAGATATGACTTTCATAATAATTTTTACAAAAAAAAAAACAATCTTATCATATGTGATAGTCTATTATTATTGGATAACGGTTTAAAATTTTTATGTTGTTAGTACATTTTAATTAAATTCATAACAATTAGTTTAATTTTCATACATTGTATGCATATAGATTTTTAGACAGTCAATTAATTCAAAATCATTTTAAATATGATTTTTAAAATAATTTTTATAAAATCAACAATTTATTTTATATGATGATAGAAATGAAATTTAAGCATAAAACCTTATGTAAAGTGTCAAAGTTTTTCACCATTAGTCTAATCCTAATAGCTTACAACAACAATAATATTAAGTAAAAAAAAAAAACAACAACAACAAAAGTAAGTTTAAGGTAAAAACAAGATCTCTCTTAGAAAATGTCTGAAGCTTTTATGTATTTAAACTTATTTCCCTTCTATCTAATATTTATTATCCAACAAAGACAGTGGAACAACTTATAAATACATAGTGAGAACTTTCACTTCACAGATGAGAGTCACGCATATGTAAATGCTTTTGGTCGTCCACGAACTCCTTCAAGACACGACCAAATTACAGCAAAAAGCTAAAGAGAAATGTAAACTGAAAATGAAAAGTAAGAGAAATACACTAGACACTGAACAAACTGAAGACAGTCCTTCTTGTTCCATGAATTTGGCTTGGGCCACTCCACGCGCAAGATGGTCCCCACCACCATCCATGAAAATGGTTACTGGCTAGTAGGTCATGCACATATGTGATGTGTTACTTTGGCCCACCGGCATTAGTACTAATAAAACATACGCTCTTAGCAACGGCATAAACTTCTACAATTCATTATTCAATATAATTTTTCTAAACAATATATGTACTGTTTTTTCTCCTTAATGCCCCATCCTTTTCACATTACTTTCATTGGTTTAATGAGGTTTCAGTTTAGGCTCCACAAATTCATTGAAGTTTTTATTGGAATTATTATTGCTTGTTACAGTACAGCTAGGTGTCCAATTTCAGGATGATATACATAATACATAATACTCTCTCTAATAAGAAGTTTTATATTTACATCTATTATGTAGAAAAAGAAAACATCATAAGGAATCGTGGGTGACTTGGGATTCTTCTATTGAAAATTTTAAAGTGAAGGGCAGAAATGATGGAACAAGGGTGTCAACAGTGGTTGGCATGATGAAAAGGCTAAATTGAAAAAGAAAAAGTGAGTTGAAAGGAGGGAAGGGGATTGAATCAAATTGGGGGGCTGTGATAGTGATTTAAGGTCTTTTGTATGAATAAAGATTGGAAATAATGTAATGTGGGATCATGGTCTTGCCTACAGCTTTTGCTTTTTAGGTCCGGGCTTTCTTCTTTAGCTTTTGAAAAGTTCATTCCTGGATTTAAGATGCAAAGAGATTGTTAATGAAATAATCAAATCATATCTTACCAACTGATACCTTAATCAAATTAGAGGATGGTGAAGACATCTTTAGGCCACGTTTACTAGCCGGAAACCATGATTAGGATTTTGTTAAACTCGTGACATAAACGAACAATAGCTGCCCCACATGCACCCAAAGCACTTCCTTCAGGGATGAGATGAATTTAGTTACTCTAAAGAATAAAAAGAAATTATAATAAAATAAATAATCACAAATGTGTAATTTTGTAGTCAACTGTTCATGTGGTCTTTCAATCAACAGTAAAAGAGTAACCTATTGGTATTCTTCAGGTCTTTCAATCAACAGTAAAGAATAACCTATTGGTATGTTGCACCAAAAAAAAAAAAAAAAGAATAACCTATTGGTATTGCTCACAATCTGTTTAGAAGCTATTCTTTTTAGGCTGCGCATTTTTGTTCAAGAGATTCTATGTTAACGTTTTTTTTTTTTTTGTGGCGACTATATGATCACCTTCAAAATAAAACGTGATATCATAGTTACCCTATCAGCCAAAATAGGTTATGATTTATGAACACTGGCAGTCAGCTCAGTGTAATGGTTGTTTATGATCTACAATTTTTTGGCAAGTAGGTTCACTGTTCTAGTTTGGTGCCCTATCACGCCAAAGATAGTATAAAACATCTAAGCCAATTATAAAATGTTCAGTCACAAAATCAAAGGGTAAAACAAAACCCCATTTCTTGGTAGACGTTTATTTCTACAATGAATGTACTAATCATCAATCCTTTTGTCTAATAATATTCAAATAATTTAACATCAAGAGAAGATATTGCTCTATTGCATGCACGTATGTAATGCTCACAACCTTGATACTATACTACTAACAACAAGCCTCACTATGCAGCATTTTAGGTGCCTCCATCATATATAAACGGCCCAACTTCAGTGCTGTCGCAGATAAGAGCAATTGAGCCATATATGAATTCTTTCATACAAACAAGTATAATCACAAATGTGCATCTATGATCTATGAATATGTGAGGAAAGCACTGCATTTTATGATGCACATAAACAGCATACTGGCAGCTGTTTCTTTCTAGTGATTACGTGGGTTAATCCTATACTAGTTAGTATACTTGGGAGGCAACTATGCTGTACAGTGCAATGTTTAAAATATTTCTCATTTGGTATCTTCATTATCAGATTCTATGCTTCCTTTTTCTTCCATGGTGTTTTCATCCATCATAAACCTCCAGCTATCGCCTTCCTTTATTTCCCATTGTTTTTTCAGTTCATAAATAGCCTTGGATGCCGCAGTAGCAATGGCTGGGTTGCTATCTTCTGCCAGTCTCTGCAACAAAAAACAAAGAAATCAACTTTGCTAAAGGGAAAAAATGAAGCTATATTGTACTTGCATAAATTATAATCACCCACCTGTAATGCCCCCATCCCTGCATTTCCAAGAGTCCACATGGATGGTGCTGCTGCCAATGCATTGGCTAAAGCTCGTCTAGAAAATGCACATGACACACATGCACATATTAAAAAACAAGGCCACAGAAAAAGAAAATAAACAACGGAGGAAAAGCATGATAAGGTATTGATTAAGGTTGCATTCATGCATGTTATTTGATAGTTTTATTTTTGCAAAAGATATATTTCTTTAAGAGTACTCATGAAAAGCTTTGCATCATTAGTTAATCTTTTTTTTTTTTTTTACCATTACATCATTTTATTAATGCCAGGGAAATTCTAATTCAGTATTTGAGAATGTCGTAACTGTGACAGAACAGTCAAAATATGTAAATCATGAAGGATACAAAATCAAATCACGAAGCCAACCATGCTTAGATCATAATGGCATAAAATAACCTTCCTACTAGTTATATATTGCCAGAAATTTTAAGAGCAAAGAATATGATCCAGAGAAAAACATGGTTTTTCACTTTTAACTGTGCACATTAGAGACTGCAATCCAATTCCTTGAAAGATTGTAACATCACGGGAAGCTTACCTAGTGCTGACATCAGGGGAACTAGAACACTCTGCCAACAAAGATACACTTTGTTTACCATCCATTGCATCCAGATCTATAAGAGTTCTGACCAACAACTCGAGCTGCCCCCAGTAGAAAAGAGTATGTAATTACTTAAATAAGGATTGAGATCAAAGTTCAGACAGAAATAAAACTTAAAGGAAAATCAAACCTCTTCAGGATCAGTGTAATCGATTCCATCTGCTTCAGAAAGTGCTGATGCCATACTCCAGTAAGCTTCCTGTACGTCTTAAAATCTTACAATATGATTGATTGATATGTTTCCTGATTCAATTGATTTAGGGGGAAAAGAATTATATATAAACAGAACTAGAACAGAATGGAAAAGAATAAAGACCTGAAGAGCAGCAATCCTTTCTGTGGTCACATCCCCAGGAAAGGAATTTGTGGTTTTTCCATTCTTTTCAAGCATTATTCGACCTCTTACATTATTTTCTGAAAGAGATCCTTTATCTCTGCGAAGTGGACTGCATGCCAACATCATATGAAACATTTTAGAGCTTATTATATATATAAGCAGGCATTTGGAGTTACTTCACTTACAAGTTATACATCTTGCTCACCATCCTGTCATTGATGTTTTTGATAAGCTGCAAAATTTACATAATAGAAAGTAAATTTATTCCTTTGGAGCTTAAAAAAAATGAGCATGGCATTTTGAAATAAGTTGTTGTGTAGCATATTTATTAATTATTATAGCATATGCAGAATAATGCCTGCTAGCAGGGATCACACACTGTTAATTTGAAAAAATAAAACACTAAAAAAGTTCAATAGAAAACACTTGCAGAGCATAAAATATCACCTCCAAGGCCATAAGGGCATCTTCCATTGCACGTTGCTTAGCACGGAAGTCAGCAAGACGTAAATCAGCCTGACAGTTCAAAAGTTATGTTAAAAGGAGTTGTATTTCTGGCTATTCATATGTATTTTATGTAATCAAACACTCTTGTGTTTTCATGATATAAACTTGCAAAAGGATCCAGTGATCCATATAAAGATCTACAAGATATAGGAATACATAGGAAACATCTATAAGAACAGAAACAATTTTAAAAAACTAAAACTAAATTGGGAAGCAAACTAAACTCCGTTTCTTTACTAAGCAGTTTTTTTAGGTTCAGTTGGTCCATGGTTTGAACTTTGAAGGGTTAAACTGAACCATATGATATACCTTTTACATAGAATTGGGATCAGATGGTAATGATATAAAACTTGAGATACATACACCATATAAGTGCCTGTTTGTTTTAACACCAGAATCAATTACTCCCACATTGGCACACGATCAATGTAAAATCTATGGTTGAGGTTAATCTGGGCACACATCTCAATTACATTCAATGTTTTAAAATTAATCCTATAAAAAATTTCTATCCAACTTTAAAACAATTGGGCCTTAAAATCTCCTCACAAAAATGATTTTGGTCAATCCAAGAAGCATTAACAGTAAGTACGTGTTGATAGTGCACATATAAGTTAAAACAAAAAATATGAAAAAATGTTATAGATCAAATGGTTTGCTATTTCTCTTTTCTGAAAAGTACACTGTTAAATTTTTATGCCTTGATGTGGTACAAAATATTTTTAATTATAAGAAATTTCAGAGCACAGAAACAGGTTTATAGTTGCTTGAGTTATTATAATTGCTTAAGATAAATTTTATTTCTCAATAAATTACACAGAATATCAACATATTTGAATAACTTTTAATTTAATTTAATAAATAATTGCTTGGGAAGATTGAACTTCAAGTTTTGCCTTGTCAATTTGTCTTAAATGCGTGACGAAAGTATTTTATAGGTGTCTCAGAAAATATGTTTAAGAGATCATGTGTTAGGATCCAATTACAAAGTAAGGGATTTGAGTGCCACATTGGAAGTATGAGATTCTAATGTTGGGTTTATAAGGTCTGAGCTCTCCAACTAAAACGGGTAGCTTTTGTGGTTTGGTTCTCCTAAGGTTCTTATCATCATGCCACTCCCAAGGTGTGCCCAAGCCAACCCTTGCTAATCATATAGCAAAACACCATGTCTTACATTTTTCATTTATGTCCACAAATGAGTTTAGTTCTTTGTTAAATAAAGATACTAATTGTTGAGAATCAGAATAAATATTCTGCATTTATAGTGATAAATAGGAACATAATCTCTAATTTAGAGGAAACCAAATATCCTCTATTTATTTGTAATTAATGCAATATCACTATATAAACAAGCCTCCGTTGTGTATTCAGACACACGGTTTCAGTGAAACATGTCTCTGTTTCTTCTCTTTTAACACCTTTGAGGCCATAAACTGTTGAAATTGATGGGAAAGGTATTCTCGGGCATTATCACTGCGAAAAGAACGGATAGGGATACCAAACTGGGTTTTTATTTCATTATAAAATTTCTCAAAAATGGAGAACAATTCAGACCTATTTTTCATTAACCAGATCCAGGTACAACGCGAAAAATCATCTATAAATGTGACAAAATACCTAAATCCAGACGAGGTGACAATGCGAGATGGACCCCAAACATCTGAATGAACCAAAGCAAATGGGGACGTAGCCCTTTTATTGACACGACTAGGAAACGAATTACGAGTGTGTTTCCCTAACTGACATGACTCACAATGTAGACAAGACAACTGTTGAAGACTAGGGACCATTTTCTGAAGTGTTGGTAGACCAGGATGTCCCAACTGAGCATGAATCGTCAATGGAGAGACAGTAGACGAGCACACCTGCGACGGCTCAGAGAGATAGTATAGGCCATGTGACTCACATCCGACGCCAATCATCCGTCCCGAAGTCCGTTCCTGCAGGGTAACAGAATTTTTAGTAAATTTAACGATAAGGTCATGGGATTGAGTAAGACGATGCACAGAGAGCAGATTAAACGGACAATCAGGTACAAAAAGAACAGACTCAACAGTGAGGGATGGAAGAGGGTGTGTGGTGCCAATGCCTTGAGATTGTGTCTGAGAGCCATTAGCAGAAGTAATGGTAGGTAAATAACCAGATGTAGAAAGAGAAGAAAAGAGGGAGCGGTTACCAGAGATATGGTCAGATGCACCAGAGTCAAGTACCCAAGGACCCAAGGAAGATGAATGAGAGATGCAAGCAATAGATTGACGAGATGTGTGCACTCCAGAGCAGTGGCACTTGGGAGTTGGTCCCTCTTCCGCCCGGGAAATCCACTGTGGGGTGTCGATGGTTATACACCCTTAAGGTTGGCCCTGATGGCAAAATAGATCGTTTCAAAGCACGTCTGGTAGCAAAAGGTTACACTCAGGTGTATGGCCAGGACTACACTGATACTTTCTCCCCAGTAGCCAAAATGGCATCTGTCCGTCTACTTTTATCTATGGCTGCTATTTGTCACTGGCCTCTCTTCCAGCTTGATATTAAGAATGCTTTCCTGCATGGCGATCTTGATGAAGAGGTTTACATGGAGCAACCACCAGGTTTTGTTGCTCAGGGGGAGTCCTCTACCATGGTCTGCAGGCTTCACAGGTCTCTATATGGACTTAAACAGTCCCCTCGAGCCTGGTTTGGCCGCTTTCGTACTATTGTGCAGCAGTTTGGAATGATCCAAAGTCAAGCCGACCACTCAGTCTTCTATCGCCATTCACCTCAGGGATGCCTCTACCTTATTGTTTATGTAGATGATATTGTTATTACTGGAAGTGATCAACATGGCATTACCAGTCTGAAACAATACCTCTCACAGCAATTCCAGACTAAAGACCTTGGTAAGCTTCGGTATTTCCTTGGTATTGAAGTTGCTCAATCCAAGGATGGTTTGGTAATCTCTCAGAGGAAATATGCCCTAGACATCCTGGAAGAAACAGGCCTATTGAATGCTAAGTCGGTGGACACTCCTATGGATCCTAGTGTCAAACTGATACCTGATCAGGGGGAGCCACTATCTGATCCTGGAAGATATAGAAGATTGGTTGGAAAACTGAACTACCTCACAGTCACTCGTCCTGATATTTCCTTTGCAGTAAGTGTGGTAAGTCAGTTTTTGAACTCTCCCTGCCAGGAACATTGGGATGCAGTCATTCGAATCCTGAAATACATTAAGAGTGCTCCAGGAAAAGGTCTCATTTATGAAGATAAGGGACATGCTCAGATTGTTGGCTATTCAGATGCTGATTGGGCTGGGTCACCTAGTGATAGGCGGTCCACATCAGGATATTGTGTACTGGTTGGAGGAAACTTGATATCTTGGAAAAGTAAGAAGCAAGATGTTGTAGCCAGATCAAGTGCTGAAGCAGAGTACAGGGCCATGGCTTTGGTAACTTGTGAACTCATATGGTTGAAACAGCTCCTTGGAGAGCTTAAGTTTGAGGGGGCCACACAAATGATGCTTATCTGTGACAATCAAGCAGCTTTACATATTGCCTCGAATCCAGTCTTTCATGAGAGG
The DNA here is from genome assembly GCA_026413185.1 of Pueraria montana var. lobata. Classification (NCBI taxonomy): domain Eukaryota; kingdom Viridiplantae; phylum Streptophyta; class Magnoliopsida; order Fabales; family Fabaceae; genus Pueraria; species Pueraria montana. The sequence goes on along the minus strand of CM048646.1, from coordinate 58,872,944 downwards.
ACCAAACATATTGAGGTGGATTGCCATTTCATCAGACAACAGATAGAGTCTGGAGTTATTTCTACGAGATTTGTCAACTCCTGTGACCAGTTGGCAGATATCCTTACTAAGTCTCTAAGGGGTCCTAGAATTAGTTATATTTGTAACAAGCTTGGAGCATATGATTTGTATGCTCCAGCTTGAGGGGGAGTGTTGAGAATCAGAATAAATATTCTGCATTTATAGTGATAAATAGGAACATAATCTCTAATTTAGAGGAAACCAAATATCCTCTATTTATTTGTAATTAATGCAATATCACTATATAAACAAGCCTCCGTTGTGTATTCAGACACACGGTTTCAGTGAAACATGTCTCTGTTTCTTCTCTTTTAACACTAATATGTTCAATGGAAGAGAAAAAACATGTCTATTTTTAAGATATTTTGCAACATTTTATCTTATTTTTTTCAACAATCAACACTAAATGATAACTAATAGAAATGATAGGGAGAGGGAAAACAACAATGACCAAGCCTTTTCCTATTAGGTGGAGTAGGCTACACTACAAATAGATCAAACGATGCCATAATGTTATATTGAAAATCATGTCTAGACCTCTAAATCCTTCTCCATGGTTTCACTAACAGTTTTTCTTGATCTCCCTCTACTTCTAGCGATTGGGCTACCCTCCATCTAATCTGCTCTTATGATTAGTGCTTTTACAGGTCTTCTCTAAACATGCTTCTACCATTTTTTTCTACAGTAGTGCTATCCTAACTTTCTCTCTAATGCATTTATTCTTAATCCTATCTTGTCTAGTCTGAGCAAAATCAATAGTGGTAGGGATATGAGCAAAATATAAAAGACAAATATCACATGGTGCAAATTTTATTATTGATTTTATCAAACTAATCACAAATAGCATCTTGTAGATGAAAACCAAGCGATTAAATGAACAGATTTACCTCTAAGGCCCCATCACTCCAATGCTCATCAGCAGCATTTTTCAATCTGGACTGAGCTTTATCCTTCAATATCTGCAGAGCATATATTATATAAAAAAAATCATTTTACCACCAGTTTGTACTCTTCATCTTCAACCAGCAAATTTAAAGATCTAGATGATACATACAGTAGCTATCTGACTAAGTCGACTAGCTTTTTCCTTGACATCACGGTCAATTTTCTCAGTATCCTCTCTTGCCCGAGCTATGCAGCAAAATAAAAGTAAATGTAAGTTGACCCTATAACAGGTACATATGAATAAATCATCTATAAACTAATCACCAATACACTATGATGGAACTATATAGTCTCTTGAACTACAGATGCTGATTTGATACACTGCCTATATCATTTGACTTCTTTGTCTCTTCCTTTCTTTAGTTCGGCAGAGGGGAAGGGCAGGGAGTAATGGGAGGATATTCCTTGTGTATGAAATGCAATAACTTGTGGGATAGATATTTTGAAAATTATTATTTCTAACAAAAACAATTGTTTCATTGGATGAAATATGTGAGATCAAAAGTTAAAGTACAATAATACATCATTTAAAGAAAAGTGAGCTAACCATCAAGTTTGAGAAATTCAGTCCCCAGAAAAGCAACATCTTGGCGTGCACGAGCATCCAGCCTCATTATGCCACTGAGGAAACAACTATTTAACAGTTATTCTTTGCATCAAGACAAAATTTTATTTTACTGTTATTTCTTGAATGAGATATATTTAATGGTGTAAAATATACAATTACATGAAATGAACTGACAATGACATGAGAACCAATATTTAAGTCAGCTAGACATATTCAATGTTACAGTTCTTCATGTCATGACTCAAGGATAGTGATAATCAAACAGTTCTCCAAATAAAGGATTCTTCGCAGTTCAACAAAAGGGGACTGAAGAACAGTAGTGGAAGCACATTTCAAACAAAAATAATATTGTTTGTATAAGACCAAAACCAGGTTACTGGCAGTACCGTGAGAGAAACTTTGCATCATTACAAATGAATCTACAAGCATCAGCCAAGCCATGAACAACAAGAGTGTGATCATTTTTCTCATCTTTCGCATGTGCCCTGTACGTATGAAAGGATCTCTAATATGTAAGTTTGAATCCTCAGATATTTTATTGTGACAAAATTACAAGTCATCGTCAAAAGGATAAGAAAGTTTGACATACAATAAAATTGGCAACTAAAAGACATTAATTAAGGAGTACAGGTTCAGAATTAAGAAACATCAGAAAAAATTGTGACAGATGGATTGCCATCTATATTTAATTCTCTTACCTAGTTAAATCGGAAACATCATCGTAAGTTGTAATACATTCTTTCTCTTCAGTATTATTTGCTCCTGTTGATTTACATGAGATAGAAGATTTCTTGGAGACCAAACCAACAGGCTTTCCGTTAACGAACCAAAACTGGTCATTGAACAAGGTTGATCTCTGTGTGTGGAGACATCTATGGTTCAGATGTCCATGTTCCAGTCTATGTCTTGACAACTGCATTCTATTGATCCTTGTTGACGAGGAAAAATAGTGTTTTTCACGTGATCTACAAAGAGTTGTTCTATTAGTCACAATAGGACTGCTTAAAACTTTGTTTGCAGCGAATGCCATCAGAAAGATCAAGAGAAGAATGAGATAGGCCTGGCCTTCATTTCACTTGAAATATCTCAGTTCTGTAGCAAAACAACAAAGAGAGAATGAAGTCATCGAATTTACATAGAAGTAGTGGATATTACAATGAGTACTTTCCTGGCCACAATTTCCATTCTACAGCAGGCATATTATAAGATATGGTTTGCGTTCTGAAAATCTCTGCACATTCACTTCTGGGATGGGTTATTTCAGATATCTGATAATATTCAGCATTTATGCAACACTATGCACCCTATACTCAACCTCATCCAAACGTTTCTCATAAAGAACATCTATTAAATAAAAAGACACAACTTAATTATCTGTCAAGTCCCAAAATTCCCCATAAATCAATCATCTTATTTCAAAGTAACATATTGTCGGTACCTTGGTTCTGATCCAAATTTCCATTATTTTGATTTCAGATGCTTAACAATTTAAAGTAGGGAACATAACTCAAATGTTTGAAATACAAGGTCCTAAACAATTAGTTGACTGCAATTTTTTAATTTTTTTATTATTTATATAAAACTGTGGATGGTCAATTGATTACTAAAACCATGCAGCAGATCAAAATGCTGTTCATCCTTTTTTCAATATCCGGAAGTAAATATTGACAATTGAACAACATCAATACTACCGTGATTATAAAGACTTCAAGTTTAAAGTTCAAAACTTCAGATGCAGATTACATTACCAATTTTCATAAACACAAATCCCAGATTTGTCACTTAAAATTCACCCAAAATTGCCATGCCCAACAATTTCCATCATTGCAAGAGGAACATCAACATTCAATATTGAAAAACTCGACAGATCACCAAAAAAGGGAAATTTCGGACAGCATCGTACTCGCCATCGTTATCAACATAGTACGATGTACTTAAAATTTGAAAACATGGAACAAGAACTCACTGTGCAACACATCCCAATTAAACACAGTAAATGACAATACCCAATTGAGAAAGGTAGTAACTTACTTGTGGAAGAAAGACAAAGGGGGAACAGGAGCGAAGAATTATAGTGAGTGAAGGTGCATCATATATGTATCAGAGTGACAGAGACTGAAGGGAGAACAGCCATAGAAAAAAAGAGTGGAGGAAGGAGAACCACAAGGTGAGGGTGTGGCCCTTTGAATGCCAACAAAACAATGAACAAACAAAAACTCAGAATGGCTCAATAGAGACCGTAAGGGATGGAGTGTATAGTAGTGTTAGTGTTTTTGTGAGGAGTGAAATTGTGAAATGAAGCTCCACGTCATTCCGGGTTCAGACATGCTTCATAATTGCCCTGTTTCTTTAGACAGTGACACAACAACCCTATCCGTAAGGGATGGGTTAGTGGTGTGTTTGGAATTTGGATTTGGAAAGAAACAAATGAAGGGAATGGAGCATAGTTTTAAAAATCGACCCGATGATCGACTTGGTCAAGGCACTAGATAAATGGGTCAGTGATCAAACCGGTGGGTCACTAATTGACCCGCATGGCCCGGTCTGTATTAAAAAATTTGAAAATTTTATACCTGTCTTAAAAAAGTAAAAAAAAAATCACATAACAAATTAATATAATTCCACAAGCTCATTTTTCAAGTTCAAATCCATTGATATTCACAGTAACAAAATCACATTATAAATTACTTATTAAACTTTTTTAAAGTTTAAACAGAATTTAAAATAATATAATCACACTATCAACTGTACCATCACTTCTTCAAACAAAATTCACAGTGACAGAATCACAGTATCAATTACCTAAGAATCACTACTCATAAATAATAAAACAAAATCAACTAAAAATAACATTCAAGTTGGATTAAATAGAATCATGTGGTGTGGATCGATGTGGTTGAGATGATGACCTTAGGATTTATCTGTGTGCACTTTGAAGTTTGAAGAAGAAAAATCACAGACTCACAAATGCGACACAGCAAGCAATGTTTTGACAAACACTCACAGCCACAAAACATTTCCTTCTTTTGGTTTTTTATCCAAAAAGCAATTTAAAAAAAAAAAAAAAAGCGTGACCGGGTCGGGTCACCGGTTTAATCCCGGGTCACACCGGGTTTGACCGGGTCGAAAGTATGGCCGGTCCGATGACCGACTCGACCCGGTCTAACCACCAGGTCCCGGTCTGACCGGTCCGACCGGCTGGATCGGTCCGGGTTTTAAAACCATGGAATGGAGGTAAAAAGCAGCAAAAATTTACTAGTCCCCTTTGGATGTATGTATGTAAGTGAAAAATGAGGAAGGAGAATAAAATACATTTTGTTTATGCCCAAGACTGGAGTAAGCTTTTGTATTTTTTAAAGAGGCTAGAGTAAGCTTAATCTGCTTATCCACATATTGCGGCAATTGCTTCCTGCATCAAAAAACTGTTTCCTCCATCCTTTTTAGCTTCCAGATTGGTTACACTTTTTACATTTTGGATTGATCAATCCAAAAGGTAAAAAAAACATTCTAGAAAGGTATAAGAAGCAATTTTTGGAGTGAAGGAAGCAATTGTCACTTATTGCATATATCATTTTTCTTTAAAAAAAAAAATTGCAAGCCCAATACTAATAGCATATATGAAAGCTTTTTTTTTTTATAGGCTAAATTACAATTTTGGTCCCCTATAATTCTTATTTTGTGATTTTGGTCCCCCTTTTTTTTTCTTGTGATTTTGGTCCCCCTATCAATTTTGTATACATTTATTTTTTTATTTTTTTTATTTTAATTAAATAAATTATTTTTTTATGATTTCTTAAGTGAATATGTTAGGTTTAGGATTCAATTGAACCAAATAAAAGGAAAAAAACATATGCAAAATTGAGAATTGAATCAAAATTACAAAATTTTTATAACAGGGGGACTAAAATTGCAAGAAAAAAAACATAGGGATCAAAATCGCAAAATAAGAATTATAGAGGGACCAAAATTATAATTAAGCCTTTTTTATATTATTTTTTTTATATTGTGATGAAAGTAAAACATTTTCTTTTTCCTATTCTAAATCATATGTATCTGTTACAGGAGACATCTAACTCGAATCGATTAAAATTATGATGAATGACAAAACTTTCATTCCAAAAATTTAGGTCTCATATGGAAGAGCTCATCAATAGCTTATTGAGATTTATCTTTTATTGTAAGTGCTTATGAGAGTATTTTGGATAGCTTGAGTTGTCCCTTTTTGCTATTTCATAATTAATTTCAAACTCATGTAACCTTTATACATTTTTTATTTAAAAAATAAGTCATATTTATTGTTTTGTGGATAAATTTATAATTTTTTTTTGTAAAGTACATAAAATTATTAATATATATTTTGTATGGCTTCTTTTTATGGAATTACTCTATTGTATGACTTGTTTTGAATCCAATTAATTTGTTTCTTACTTTTAAAAAGATAAAACTGTTTATTTGACTTTAAAAAAATTTATCATGTGAATTTTCTTCAACTAATTAGTGATGTTTGATAATCAAATTGAAACATATGTCATTAACATGTGTATCAGTGCTGAATTTATATCTTTGAAAGAAATCGATAGTCTTATAAAGAAGGTAGTTGAAACTAGAAGACGTGTTTATATACTGATTTATCTTTTTTGAATTGGTAACGATTTTGCCTGTTACTAGAACTATTGTAGAAAAGTCTTTTCCTTTTATGAAGATTGTGAAAAATTTGTCTGCAATTGAATGAGACATGCATAAATAAATCATTGTTTTATAACTTATATTGAGAGAGATGTATTAATAGTGTTAACAATAAACTAATTGTTATGTAAAAAAACAATAAAGTAATTATTTAATGATTTTAAAACATAAACTCACGTAAAGAATAATCATAAAACTCAGTTGGTTGAGCAAGTTGCATGAATTATTGTAAATTCCTCGGTATCTGTCTTTGATTTCTACGGATAAAAAAAAAAATAATAATCAGAAGATATCTAATTTATTTTATATAAAGTGCCATTTAATTAATACACATCCCTTTCTCCCAATGTAACCTCTCCAACCACTACATAGGCCAAAAAAAGGAATATAAGAGAAAAACAACACCTTTTTTTAAAGTCCAACGATGAACAATTGTATGGAAGCAATTGAATTGGATATTACTATTAGTAAAAACTGAAAAGATCGCACAGCTTTTGAAATTTAAATAAATATATATGATATAATAAAGTCCAAAGTGACCATCTGAATTGGAAGGCTACGGTTTTATTTGCAAAAAAAAAAAATAATAATAATAAGAATGAAAGTCTATATAAACATTGGCAGCTAGTGGATCCTTTAATGTTTATCCTCCCAGTCTTATCCGAATGGATCCTGTAGTTCATTTATGTGAAGTCAATTGTAACTGGTGTCAATAAAATTAAGTTTCTTCTAATTGCATCAGTCATCATGGACAGATTTGCAATCAAGATCAAGACCATACCATACAAGATAAAGATGCATATAACATGGTCGAGTTTGAAAATGGAGTATGATGGACTAGGAGATTAAAGTGGTTGGATATATTAATAAACAATTAAGTATTTGAATTAATGATTGGTGACCTAATTAGGTGGCGAGTAAAATATTTTTTTATCATTAATTAATAATATGTCCCTTTTCAGTTGGATTTAATCCTCTTCAAAAGAACAAGCTCGTGTTGTGTGAGATGGTCACTGTGCTCTTCGCTTCTGCTCTGACCAAGAAAGCAACTTCATGTTGCAACTACTATTACCAATCTTTTCTCTTTCGCTAACCACTTCCTCCGCAATGCCATCCTTATCCCTCTTCTTAAAAATTTCCACATGTATATTTTTGTACTGTTCTTGTGCAAAATTCTTATGCCGGTACTAAGTACTGTTTTTTGTGCAAAATTCTTCATAAAAACTAAAATTTTAATAATTTTAGTGGTGCCCTTGTGTTAAATCACATTAAAATGACTAAATTCCATGGTGTATGAACACGTCTTGATCAGTTCAAAGTTTTGTAGATATTGCAAATGATGGTAGCACACTATGGGAAGATTGTTGGTTGGGTAGCACATGTTAAAATCGTGACCCAATTAGAACCAAACAATTGGGCGAGAGCAACTACTGCCTGCCATAAGCTTTATACATATTCGATGGAACGTGTTTCCTGATTATGAACATACAACATTTTTGAAGTTGAAAAGACCATTATGCAATAAACGAGTAACGACCGCTAATAATAGTATAAGTCTTGGAACTCTTTATTTATTTGTGATTTTCTTATACCTTCTTGTAGAAAAAGAGAAAGAAAAAAAAAAAAAAAAAACAGTACTTAGTACCGACATCCCAGCTTAATAAGAGCCCAACGGACTTTCGACCCAACTTCAACTCTAAACATTGACAACCAATTACAAATGATAAACCGTCTAATGGTTTACCGATCACTAATCTCAACACTCCAACAAGAAGTCAACAATCCACACATTAGGTGGAAAATACACCACTGAAAGGTATGACTTTGAGAATTGTATTCAATGCATGAAGTTGGAGAATTTATTTGGTAGATATTTGGAAGTAAACATTATGAGTTTGAGTTGAAGTACCATTGGAAAAGTCAATGTAGTGGCTAAAGTTCTTAGTAGTACATCTTTGTACATGCCTAGCTTGATCGTGAGAGAGATAAACTTGATAGAGAAGTTTAAAGACTTGAAGTTGAGTGTGTCTTGAATACTTTAAATTTGAAACTAAATAGGATGAAAATTGGTAGTGACCTTAGGGAAGAGATTAAGTAAGAGTAGATTAAAAAAAATGGTATAGTTTGGGTAAAAGAAAATTATGTGTTATTGTTGATAGTCTAGAGTTAATTAGAAATAGGATAATTGTTCCTAATTAAGGAGGGGAGCCTTAGAGCAAAAGGAGTAGAGTGAGGCATATAAGGGGAAAGTTCACCATACAAGATGTACTAGGATTTAAAGAAAATGTGACTCACCAAAAAAAAAGGATTTAAAGAAAATGTATAGATAGCTAGTAATAGAGAAAGATTGACTTTGAAGAAGACTATGCGGGAGCTAGAGAAAGATGTTATGTACTAGTACTTAGATCTTGCTAATTGAGGAACACCTACCCCCAAAGTCGTTAACATGAATTATGTGATGTAAGATTTGGATTAATTTCGGGGACGAAATTCTTAAAGGAGGGGAGAAATGTAACATCCTGAAATTTTAATATAATTATTGTTATTTAAAAGATTAAATTGTTATGAGATTACCAACAAGTCGTTGATCTGAGTGGTACTGGGCTCGGTCCCCTTAAGTAAGGTCTCGAATTCGAGCCTTGTGGATGAAAAAAAAAACGTAGTTGGGAGGGGAGACCCCACTAAAGGTGGCTAGCCAGGTTCCTCGACGGAGATTATCATAAGCTTCTGGATACTCTGCACCAATGTCATGGATACCAAAAAAATTGTTATGAGATTTAGTATAAAAATTATTAGTATAAGAATTTATTTGAATTAATAGGATTGAATTATGATGATATAATATAATATAATATTATGTTTGAAATGTTGTATCATGATATATTATTTGAATTGCTTATGATATTATTTTATTTGGTTGGAATCTTATCTTAGTATATTATATTATTTGGAATGTTTGTATTATGATATATTATCTTTAATTGAAATAATTAAATTAAAATATTACTATTTAGTTACTATATATTAGATATTATTGGGTTAAATAATCAATTTATCAATAAAAAGATTAGGTGATTAATATAAGAATTGTTGAAATTATCTAACAACTACAAAAGAATGCAAAAGATAATTAATATAGTAATAATATGATGTTATATATCTAGTTTAGATAAAATATTTGTTATATATAGTTTAAATTGGTTCTCGAAAACGACGTAAATCTTATCATGTTTTATCTTAATATATCTTGAAAGAAAAGAAAATAATAGATAATGCTAATAATGAGATAAACAGATAATACAGTAGAAAAAGATAAAGAAAGATTTGATAGGCTAAATCTATTTAATTATATCTTATGTGATCCAATCTTAAATGATATACTATTGCACTTATATAAGGATAGGTAGTTCCCTTTTACTAGAATTCCATAGACTATCTCTCTCATTAAATAGAAAATTAGTAGATTGTTTGATGATTGAGGAGAAGGAAGAAATACAGTGGATCTTGTTGACGTAGTTGATAAAGGAAGGATAAACGAAGAGTAGAAATTACTTTGCTTCAAGAAGTGAGTAAAACAACCTTTTCTAAAACCATCCATGGTATAACTTTTTATGGATATAATTTCTTAAGGTTCTTGATAACTTTTGAGTGTCTGGTTTATTTTCTTATGTGTTGTCCATCGCTGCAATTAATTTAGAATTGGCCAAAAGTGATCTTTATTGGAAATATTGAAGTTAATTTCACCTGTACGATCTCCCTGGTTGATAGCGTGCATTAGCTTTGCATTATAGTTTTCTTTACATTCAAATTAAATATATAAAAATATATATACCTCTAAATTATGATTATGACTTTATTGTAATTTCTTTAACTGTGTGGCTATATATAGTTGACGGAAAATTGACATTTGAATGGTATATGTGTAACACCCCTTTTTACTATTAAAGATTTTCTTATTAATTAAGAAATTTGAGAAGTGAATCGATATCCAAATTTTGAAAATAGCCTTTAAAATACGATAAAATTTGTTTTTCCTTTAAAACGTTGTTACTTAAAACTCCAAACAACAATCATCCACAATAACTTATTAATATATAAAAATTCCTTTTAATGAAATATCAGTCTTAATAAATCAGACTCATTTTATAAAACATTAACTTTGATGCAAACCATGAAACATAACCAAAAATCTTCTTTAATTAAGAACATCCTCAGATCCATCGTTATACTATTCTATTACACCGAATATATTCATGTATTTACATTCTTGGAATTTAACACATTATACATTTGAGTCACATATAAAGAATTGGTACATCATAATATTAAAATCAAGTCTACCCTTTTTTATACAAGAAAGTATTAAGACTCAAAGCAGTGACTCAACGAAAATTTCAAAAATACCCAATTAACCCAAGTAACATCCTAGAAGGATCCTCTTCTTTCTCTTAAAACATCCACTTGTGTTCACAGTGCTTGTGGTAGCCTTTCGTTCCATCTTCGTTGTCTGCATAAGATCATTTGTCTAAATCTGAAAAATAAAGACGTACGGAATGAGTCTCTTTCCTCCTCTAAACCAACAACCAAACGACCTTCCGGTCTCAAACAAACATACAACATCAACCACTTCAAAGTGGTGCTCTCATGAGTCTCACTCGAAACCCTGAACACATTTCAGACTAGTCCTTAACTCATCACATCTCGTCACAACTCAGGCCCGCTGCCATTGGAACTCCCAGAACTCAGTGGACTTACATAATTGGATGACTTGCTGGGAGTACACCCTTCACCACGGTACAATGGCAGGGCTCTCACCAACACGGCTGTGCCTCGCATTTGTCGGGATTGCCAAGTCGGCACTGTGGAAACGTGACCACAAACTCGGCGCCAGATCCCCAAGAAATAGCAAGTCAGCGAGCACACCTCAGGTACCACTCTGTAGGGTCATCCAATCTCTGAGGAATGACTCCTCAACCACTCTCCCTATCGGGATTCGTCTTTTACAGGTCCGTGTGGGCTTTTCTACCAAAGGTACTCGACGGCGGTCCTCAATCAACATATGTCCTAGACATACAACACGGAGATCCAACTCTCCCATTATCCCAGTGGTTAAACATTACGACCCCGTCATCTTACAAGCACAATGCTCACCGTAGATAAAGCCTCCACACGACCTGTCCTACAATTATCCGTTCAAGCTTTGTCCACGAACAAATCCGTTCAACCGTCTCACACGACTTAGCATTGGAGGTTCCTTCCTCCTTTCGGTTCTCACCATGATTCGGACAAATCACAATTTATAAACTATCAAACACACGTGCGTATCGCACGTTACCCAATCATGACCCACATCATGATTCTTAACTGTTTTACTTTGTTTTATGGAAATCCTCACCCACTCTCACGTTTTATGCTTACTTAACTCATTGAGTTCAAGGTCCATGCAAAGGTCCTAAATTCCTTTCTAAGTCCAAACATCCGGCGTCCTCCATGTGCATAGGTAATTCCTAATTACTAATCCATAATGTTATTAAGTTCACACTCTTAATTATAGTTGATTCACTATTGCTCATAGTGAATATTCTTAAGTACAAGGATAATTTCTCTAGCGTTTACAGGTGTACTCCGTTTGGAGTTCACTTGTTCCCACACAAGAATGAATTATTCTTGTCCCCACAATCACAAACATTGCAAACAAGTCACATGCACAAGAAATTTTCAGCACTCTTTGCCCGATGATCACGCTCCTCCCGGTCTCCAATTTACAGTTAATGGCATAATAATCATTAACGAACAATAATTAAATAATTCAACATAATCCATTAAACAACATTATACACACATTCTCTATAGAAATTTTCCTTTTGAGGTGAAATGTCCATTAGCAAATCCAATAAATGACATTAGGCTCAATAACACAATCACATAATTAAATTTCATGCATAAACTTATAGTTGTACTTACATATCAAAAATTATTTAACTTAGCAAATTAACTTATAATTTTGTGAAATTTTACAGGAACATAATATATCATATATGTTTCATCATATAAATTTTTCTCACCGAAATTACACCTATAAATATTATTTTGGAATTAATTATGGTTGCTGAATAAGCTCTGTAAAGTGCACTTTTACATTTTTGGTAAAAAGCAAATCAACTTTGTTTCATGTGTAGATTTACAGGATATGTCCCAAACATGTGAGATAGCATATGGAATTTTCTCAGCACCAAATACCTATTCAAAATACCCTTTTTTTTTATTTTTAAAGCATTTCTGTCTCAGAATCGAGTCTCCCATATAAAAACATAAATAATTACCAAAAGTGCCTATAAAATTCCGATAAAATTCACAGACATTCCACATAATCCAAATAAGGTTAAAAAGTTTTATCATAGCCAAATTCGTACAAAGAGGATAATTTCCCCATTTAAATTCTCCACTGTCCAGTTTTCATTTTTCACAACAATAATTTTCTAAAATTACTTCCCGACTTTTCCTAACCTTGCAAAAATTTAGATATGACCCTCATGATACACAAAATGAACTCATGGTTCCAGTTTTCCAAAATCACATCCCAAAATTCTTGTAAAAATCAAAACAGTCCTATTCTCAAAATCAACAGTTTTCGAAAATAATTCCGGTAAAAATAGTTACAGTGCTAAAAAAAATCTGAAAAAAAATACCACGACATCCAGAGGCATCAAAACATAGGAAAATGTATTTACATCCTCAAAAACATGCACAAAAACCGAGACAAAAAATCCAACAGTCACAGGACACAAATCACATCTAGCTTATTTCGGGTTTTTCAAAAGTTCTTGCAACAACCATGGTGTTTACAGACTATCAACAGCAGCCACAATCTATATTTAACAAGAAAACAAGAAAATAGCTTAGGAAAAAAAGAAACCCCTCCATACCTCAACGAAATCGAAATCCAATCGGTGAGTTTTGAAGCTCTTGAACTCTTTTCTAACATATCCAAAAATGAACGGTGAAAGATGAAAATTGATGCTCAAAACTTAGAGAGAAGTTAGAGCTCAGGTGGAGAGAAAACGGAGGCAGAAATGAAGAAAATCGGAAGCTTCTACGTTCACGTTCAATTGTTCAATGGGGGGTTTTAAATTATATTTTTACTTTTCGCACCTTACTTCCTCTAAGAACACCCCCCTTCTCTTTTTTTTTTTTTTACAACTTACGGAATTCACGAAAAGTCTCAAAATTCTCACAATAATACTAAATATATTTTAATTACTCAAACATATCTTTTTTTATTTAAAAGAAATAAATTCCAATTAAATCATAACTCAATCACACAAATATATATATTTATTGAGTTGTAATTTTTAGGGTGTTACAATATGTACGAACTTGGGATTTGAATTATATATATTGTGTACATATACGTTGAATTAACTTTGTGAATCATGTACCAGCATGCTTGTGCCTTGCATTTAAACAAGTTTATATGTACATGTATATTTATCTATATTTATGTATGTATTTAATTTAATTATGTACATGTATTGGTGTATTATTCATGTGGTTAATTGATATTTATGAAATTACAATATTGACATTGTGTGATCTTAAGAGTTATGATTGACGCAAAGTGTTTGAGAATTTGTTTAGCAATTATTTGGAATGATATATTGTATTATTGTGAGAGTCGGTCATTACCTTCCGGGAAGGAATGACAGTACACGTCCTATTCTGGGAATAGGATAAGAGGTATCACCATTCGGGATGGGATATCTATTTATTGAAAATATCCACATCTGGGATGGGATATTAGATACCTCCATCTGGGATGGAGAATGCAGTGAGACGTCATTGCATGGATATGAACTCATAGACCTTAGTGAATCTGGGATCCACACTGGTTCCGGGAACCAAAGAGTCAAGTCTAGTGATTCTGGGAATCACTGTGTTGTGTCTGTGATATTTATTTGAATGCATTGAGGTGTTAATGTAATTTATTGAAATATTTTCTTTATTGAGAATGTTATCGGAATAAATCGTGGTTGCTTTAATTTGACTTTTGTTGGAGTATGTATATATAATATCTTATTTTAAATTCTTTGCGGGTACCATGATTGAGTTTTTCTGGTTACCGCGCCGGCTAAGAACAACACTATTTGCGAACCTTTTTAGAACTTGTTTTATTCACTGAGATTATTATCTCATTAAAAGTGTTGTTTTTAGAGCACCGGGAGAAATTGTTGAGACGGCAGAAACTTGAAGACTTAATTCTTTTTAGTACCTTAGATTAAAGGGTCGGTTGTGGCTAATTAAGCTACTCTTTATTATTCATTTTAGATGCCTATATTTGAAAATAATGTTTTTATGTAAGGACTCATTTATTTGGCTTTAATTATTTGAAGTATTTCAGACCATTGTAGTTTCAAAAGGTTTATATTATTTATGTTTTAAAGAATATTTTATTACGGGTTGTTATTGTAACGAAGGGCGTTACATTTATGGTATCAAAGCAGACCTCTCTCCCAGTACGGTGTGGTTCGAGGACGAACTAGGCGGAAGCTGGTGGGCATGTAACACTCAGGCGAATCACACCGGAATGAGAGGGATCCAAAGGCTGTATAGGTGTGGGACTATACAATTGATGATGACTTAAAGGAAATAATTGGTACTACTTATACCAACAAGATGCATCTACTTTTCGATAGCTCATCACTTAAGAACTCCACAGTTAAGCGTGCTTGGCTTAGAGCAATTATGGGATGAGTGACCTTCTGGGAAGTTTCCCAGGAAGTGTGCGAGTGAGAACAAAGCATGCTGAGAAGTTTCGTGTTGGTTTGTGGGATAGTCAATGATCCTAAAAGCGGTCGGACATCTCAGAAAGGGCTACCCATGAAGGGTTCTGACCGGTGAATGGTTCTGACCAACGAGGAGTTGAGTGAAGTGTCACCGTGTGAAGTGTCGTGGAGTGGAGCCGCTAAGACGCCGAATCTGAGGATTGTTACAAATGGTATCAAAGCAGTTTGATCCTAAATCAGACTGTGGTGATGGGTTGTTTTAAAAAAAAAAATCAAATATGGGCACATAGGACTGCTTGTTAGAACTATGAATGTTGCATGCTAATCTTTTAGATATTGGACCTGATCAACCCAATATTTGATTGGTGGTGTGCAATTTCATTGAAGCTAATAGGCGAGGGGCAAACACGAGTGAGGCACTTGCTATAGCTTTGGATCGGGTGGTCAAAGTTACGCAAGAGCAGACGAAGATCATTCGTCAGATGGGAAATGCGGGCGGAGTTGTCGCTGGAGCGATAACGCCTTCAAATCCTTAGTACGCGGGGTTATCTAAATTTTGTAGGAACAATTCGCCTACTTTTCGCGACTACTCACATTTGATTGAAGCAGAGGAATGACATTAGATACTAAAGGAAATAATTGGTACTACCTATACCAACAAGATGCATCTACTTTTCGGTAGCTCATCACTTAAGAACTTCACAGTTAAGCGTGCTTGACTTGGAGCAATTATGGGATGGGTGACCTCCTGGGAAGTTTCCCAGAAAGTGGTGCGAGTGAGGACAAAGCATGCTGAGAAGTCTCGTGTTGGTTTGTGAGAACAGTCAATGATCCTGAAAGCGGTCAGACATCTCAGAAAGGGCTACCCACGGAGGGTTCTGACCGGTGAAGGGTTCTGACCAACGAGGAGTTGAGTGAAGTGTCATGTAGTGGAGCCGCTAAGACGTCGGATTTGAGGGTTGTTACAAATGGTATTAGAGCAGACTTCTCTCCCAGTACAATGTGGTTCGAGGACGAACCAAGCGGAAGCTAATGGGCATGTAACACCCAGGCGAATCATACCGGAATGAGAGAGATCCAGAAACTGTATAGGTGTGGGACTATACAGTTGAGGATGACTTAAAGAAAATAATTGGTACTACCTATATCAACAAGATGCATCTACTTTTCGATAACTTATCACTTAAGAACTTCACAGTTAAGCGTGGTTGACTTGGAACAATTATGAGATGGGTGACCTCTTGGAATGTTTCCCAGGAAGTGTGCGAGTGAGGACAAAGCATGCTAAGAAGTCTTGTATTGGTTTGTGAGAACAGTCAATGATCCTGAAAGCGGTCAGACGTCTCAGAAAGGACTACCCACAGAGGATTCTGACCAGTGAAGGGTTCTGACCAATGAAAAGTTGAGTGAAGTGTCACCATGTGAAGCGTCGTGGAGTGGAGTTGCTAAGACGCCGGATCTGAGGGTTATATGCACTCACTTGGAACCTCACCCACATTCTGAAATACTTAATAATTTGTATTAAGAGTGTCTTTACAACATCTTCTGTTGGGATCCACCGCACTCAGACTTGAGAAGAGATTAAGTGAAACTCCATCAACTTCACTTTTTCACGTGCTTGCAACACCCTATTAGACCCAGCAAATGCAATGAAAAAGGAAGAAAGAAATAGAAAGAGAGAAAAAAAATGAAAGATGTAAGGAAGTATGAAAAGGCATAAGTTATTAAATTTTAATTGGCCGCAACCTTACCAAGTTATACCACGACTCAATAATTGATCCAAATAATGTGCTACTAGCGTGAGGAACAAATTAATCTACTGTAGTAAAAAGAATGAGGCAAAAATTATATTGTGACTGTTACATCTAACACTTCAATTTAATTTAAGCATATGTTCCAATAGTGAGCCACAAGGGCACTCGAACATGTCCCCAGGCGCTCCCCCTACCCTCACCCTCTTCCTTTGTGCTTTGCTTCCACAAGTAACAATAAACAAATCAAACGAGTGACATATCTTCACAAAACATGCAGACATATTTCCGAGGTGGACAAAAATGAATGGCGAGCACTCTGTTGTGTCATTTCACAGAACAGCATTCATGTTACGATAAATCTTTAGTACTCTCATTTGTCATTGATCATTTCGGGGGTTTCTTCACATTTGAAAGTCCAACCAGCAAAATCAGTCCCTGAAAATAAAGAGGAAGGAGTTGCTTTGAAGAATGCTAGGGGAACCTGCTTTACCCTCCGCGATATCTGCAACGATACAAGACAATGAGAATTATGCACATCTTTCTTTACTACCTCTTATAATTCAAACAACATAAGCACATCATAAGAAGCGAAGAAAAATAGAGCAATTATTATATCACCTCTGCTCCAAGGATTGTTGCATATGAACCAGCACTAAAATCAGCAACATTAACTTCAGTTGTTTTGGCCCTGACTGTCAAATCATTCCCAAGAGACAAAGCAAACCTAAAAGCACAAGCAAAGTACGCAACATTTAAGGTAGTATGTCAAAATCCAAATATGAAATTTGAAATAAAATTGGGGAAAGAAGAAAAGGAAAACTAGGAGTAAAGCAACAAGTTTAAAACACTTGCCGTGAGACAGGAGGACAGTAGTGGTGAAGAATAGTATCGATTTCCCAAAGAGAACTCCCTGCTCCAAGAGATCTTCATCAGCAAAACAAATATAGAAGACCAGGAAAAAAATGTAACTCTACCACCAAGAAAGAGTTGACTACTTGACTTTATTTCCTTAAAGGCTTAGAGTCAACAATACATAACGAAGATACTTACTCATAGCACCTGACTTCTTAGGATCAGTTTCACTACTGTTAAAATGGTCAATGCCTGATTTCTGGCTGGGCATGGCACCAGTCTTTGCATTATCCGAGTTAGTAGCCATTCCTTCATCTGTTCTATGATCCCCTTTCCCTTCATCAACACCATCTTCCTGCTTATATATCAGAAATTACAAGTTCAATCAAGATGTAATATTTTAACATGATCCTTAATAACATCTCCAGTACTGAAGATGCAATCAAGAAACCAATGGTTGGTTTAAGCACTAGACAAAACAAAAAACAGATGAAAGAAAACTGTATTTACCCGGTGCACCAAACAGTTGATTGAAGGATGTCTACGCAAAATATTGTGTATCAGAGCCGTAATAACTAATGCCCCTGAAGGAGGAACTGAAAGCAACAACCTACTCAATTTCTTCGCAAAGGAAGCAGCCAGGTAAGCTGGAAGAAGAGGTGACTTCAGGCAAGAATCAAGAAGCTGCAATTAGGAAATTGCATATTGTCAGCAAGCAACACATGCATAGGATTTACATACAACAAAATCTTTCTTACCATTCACTTAATCTCTACAAATTTGGCTAGCCAACTGACTTAATCTTCATTATCCAAATTGGAAAGCATAGAAAATTTACAAAAAACATATAACAATTTAATAGATCATTAATATGTACTTCATACAGCTGAACAGAAAGCATTCTTTTTTAATTCAAAATTCCACTTTTGTTATTTTTACTTGTCATAAGTGACAAAAATAATTAACAAAGATTCACCTGGAAAAACCTTGCTCGATGTTTTGCCATGAAGATAGATGGAACTAAGAGGGCATATAGTTTTTCATAGAAATTTGGGTATTCCAATCCATACTGAGTCATTAGGACAAAAAGGCTGCTAAGAGCCATCACACTGACTACACCACCAACATCATATGATCTTGTTAAGAAATCACTGCACACAATAAAGTAACATGATGTCAGATTCAACATCTAGTAATCATAATAAATTGCCAACTTTGTGGAACACAGATGTTTACCATAACATGATGGGATTAGACAGATGAGGAATAACTGCCTGGTGAAGATTAACAAGAACCTGGTAATAAAAAAATCACAGCTCAGGAAATCGGAAGGGAGAAAGAAAAAAAAAACCTAATGAAGAACAGAAGAAGTATAATAATGCAGTTGAATTCATATAAAACAAAGGCATAAAAAAAGAATGCCACATATACAATCACCACAATAATAATTACCATTCACCTTCATATCCTAAAATGAAATCAAAGTGTAAAACAGATTAGGTAAGTAATATATCATATGATTACCCGGCTAAAAAGTATCTGAGATCTGATTCACAAATAAAATATCTTCAACAAAAATTTATATTATCCAAAGATTGCTTATTTAGCCATCTGATTACTATCCTCTCTGTATATAAGATTTTCATGTTTTAAATTAGAATAAAAAAGTGGCACTGATAATCAACAGTAATGACCAATTACTTTGCACCATACAAACTACTGACATCTGAGCCTATTCAGCTAAAAAATAAATGTATTTGTAAATCCCACCACTTCTTCCAACAAGAAAAATGCAGACCTCCATATCCTTCACAACAGCAATCTCCCTTTTGTGACGATCTAAAATCAATATGAAAAACCAATGTTGCATTCTAAAGTTTGTATAGAGCAGCTTTTATGTCATAACACATCCTAAGTCCTAACGCCAAGTATAAAGGACCAATTGCCCCTATAAGCAGTTAGGTGTTCTTCATGGTTCTCTTTGGTTTACATTTTCATCTCTTTTTCCAAATTATGCATATTGCATATTAATCCTAACAGTAACACAGACCAAAAATATACATGTGCACATAAGCAAGCAGGTACACATGCAAACAACATATGAACATACACAGAGATGTTCATGCAAGGTCCTGAAATATTATGGACTATTAGAAATGGATTGGACCTAACTTACTCCCAAAATGTTATGGACTAACATACACAGAATGCCCTCCTTCAATGTAATTTCCCCTATTTATAATCAATCTCTTCTAACTAGTCCAACTAACTAACTAACAGTTGTCATTATTCAACTCTCATTATATATCCTAACAATGGAGACCATATGGACAATGATGGCTATATATTGTATTTCTACTAGGATCGTACGACCCGTGTTACAATTCCACCATTTGTGTTTCTTCCCCCCTTCCGCTCCTACATTGGAACTCATGACAACCTTGAGATATCTTACATGATATTCATACCATGTTTCAGAATATAATGTTTCAGCTATATTCAAATTTCAAAAGCATAACTTGTAGATTACCTCTTTGTAAACATCAAGTGGAAGTGGCAATCTAAGATATGCAATCCATGCTTTAGTAAATTTTAACTTCATCTTCTTGGCAATTTTGGCTGCTGACAATACCTATTCATGTAACAATGAAAATTAAGTAGACGGTAAAAAATGAAAAAGTTACAAGAGTTTTTAAATGAGAAGGCTCTTCAATAAATAAATTCATTAAATGAAGATAAGAAAACTACAAGGAAATTGGAGGGTAAGAGGTCCTCAATAATGAAAAAACAAAATGGGGAGTAGCATTTAACTTAGCAATGAGTATGGAATAATAACTGACATTTTTGTTAGGCCTCTGGGACTTCTGTGGCTTATCATCAGCACCCTTATCTCCAGAAAGCTGCTTATGGTCACTTTCTATGGACAAAAAAATCCAAATTACAAATACAGGTACACTTCTATAGTTTCTTATCTAAACAGAAATAGCATTTTGTACAAAGTATTAAGGAGAGAGAGAGAAAGAGAGAGAGAGAAAAGAGAGCACTAAATAGCGCATCATATGTATAGACCTCAAAAGGATCAAAGTCAAGATCTTCTAATCTTCATTATGATACATAGCTTTTTAAAAACCAAAATGCCTAACAAGTAAATGAGCAAACAGTTACCTGAGCTGCTCCACATTTCCAAATCAGATGTATTATCCGAGACTTGAAGTGGGGGAACATTTGATATAGTGTAATAAATGTTGTGGATGACACATTCCATACTGAAAAAGTGTACATTTTCAAGTTATCAACAGAATAAAATCATTATTTGGTTATTTAAAGTAAATTATTCATCTCCCAGTTTCATAACTTGGACTAAGTCTCCCTGGAAGAATTCAGAAAAGTACAACTATAAACTTGCACTAGACAGCATTGAGCTGCAAAACTAAATCTATTACCTATAGAATGCTGTAAGCATGGTTTATGACAAAAGAAAATAGTCATTTAACACTGATGATAGCCAACCAGCTATGATGATCTACAAACATATCATGACAAAGGAAGGAAATAGAAAACAAGAGAAGTAGCTTCAAAGCAATGGCTATAGGTATTACTAACTTTGAGCTCAATTGACTTTCACTGGTGCCATCTGCACTTGCAATTTTATCATCTGACAAGGATAAGCAAACAAATTACCAATGGAGAATACTCAAATAGTTGGAAATTGAAAAAACAACACACAAAACTCTTGTTTGCAATTTTGCATGTTAAAAATTGGAAGACTAAGACAAAAGCTACGCTAGAAACGCACCTGAGACATCTTTTCCCTCCAAAGTACTAGCGAACTTTTTAAGACTTATAAATGTAAAATAGCTGCACCAAGTAACTTAATAATTCAGTAAACTAACCAAACTCCATAACCAACATGAGCTATGCACTAAACACTCATGCACGTAAAATCATGTCAGTGAATCAAGGACTAACAAATTCATCCTCATAACACTTAATAGTTACTACATAAATTCAGCCTTCCATAAAAGGGGCTAATAGTAAAACATTATATACCATAAACCGTGACAATAGCAAAGAGCCATATTAAAAAATTGAAATGAAAGAATAGCTCGCATAGAAAAACAATGGCAGCAAGCATAATATCCATACCGGACATCAATATACTTGAAATACTTCGACGCCAGTAAATCCACCAGAAACGTCGGGGGACTAGTAGAGTGAACCTGACAGCATCAATCCAAAATCAACGAAATCAGATCGAAACAGCAACAACAACAACAACATTTATCAACAAAATTGGCATAACGTACAATACTATGGAGAAGTTTGTGGTACAGAGAAGAGTGGAAGGCGCCGCCATTGGCGACCTTCACGAACTCCATGAGCGTGTCCAGCACGAGTTCCTTGAGCGTCTCGTCTCCCTGCGGCGCCGCGAGGACGTCAAGGAGGGACTTGAGGAACTCGTCGAACTTGGAGCGGAGCCAGGCGAGGTAGATGAACTCGGATTGGTCGTCGCCGGCGGAGGGAGCGGCGGCGGCGGCGGCGGAGGAGGAGGAAGGGAGCTTAGGGAGGAGAGGGAGGAAGAAGGAGTGGAGCGAGAGGAGAGAGGAGAGAACGTGGTGAGGAGGGGAAGAAGGGGAAACGAAGGTGAGGAGAAGAGGGAGGTTGTTGATGTGCGACGCGGAAGAGAGAAGCTGGTTCCCTAGGGTTTTCAGCTCTGCGACGCCGTATCGTCCCTTCTTCTTCTTCCTTGGAGGATCCATGGTTCGGCACAAAGAACACGCACACGAGGTTTTAGTGTTAGTGTTGAGGGTTTTAGACGGAGGAGGGAGAGAGAGTTGGTTAGTTGAGTTGAGTACACCCTCAGGCTCAGCGTGTTAGTTTTTGCTTTACGGTTACTGTGCAATGGTGTTTCGGGTCAAGAGGCCCCATATTAGGCCCAGTTTAATGTGGTATGTCCATGAAAGCCTTTTACTTCCTGCACCACATGGGAGACTTTAATGGACAAATATGTCCTTCCCTTCCCCACCTCCACCAAACCTCCTGCCACCCAACATCTTCCATAGCCACCACCACCACACCCATAGCACTACCAAATCTGTCACCACAAACCACCCAAACACCATTACGCTCAATGGCAGCGCAGTGTTGGGTGCGATGGTGTTTGGGTTGTTCATGGATGGCAAATTTGGTGGTGTTGCTAGCCACCACCACCACACCCATAGCACTACCAAATCTGTCACCACAAACCACCCAAACACCATTACGCTCAATGGCAGCGCGGTGTTGGGTGCGATGGTGTTTGGGTTGTTCGTGGATGACAAATTTGGTGGTGTTGCGGGTTAGGTGGTGGTGGCAGGAGGTTTGGTGGAGGTGGGGAAGGAAAGGACATATTTGTCCATTCAAGTTTCCTATAGGGTGCAGGAAGCAAAAAATGGGATGTAGGAAGTTAATAAAAAAATAAAACAAAAAATATTTTTATCATTAAATGTAAAATAAAAATTCTACCCAAGGGACACTACAGACATTTTCTTCTTAGCTATTATATTTCTCATTTATTTAATAAATTGTAATAATTATCAAGACATTTTTTTGTGTACCATCTCTAAGTCATTTAATAGATAATAAATTTTTAAGGCATAGTACTTTATAAAATATTTTAGTTTTTATTTTTGTTCATTATTAAGTGTTGGAGAGGGATAATGGACATTAATGATTTCAATATTTGTTTATTTGAATTCATGCATTCATTTATTGGTTATTATGCATTTATGCATTTTATTTATGAAGTTTAGTTTTTTAAACAAAGATATCTTATAAAAAACTAAAATAAATGGAATATTTTATTTTTACTATTTTTATTTTAATTTAAAAATAATTAAAGTCAAAAGAAAATAATATTTTTACAATTTGAAAAATGTTTGAATATGTACATTCATTTATTATATTTATGATTTTAAATTCTTTTAAATAATAACATCAGAAGCAAAAAATAAAATAAAAAATCACATCAAAAAAGAAAATAAAATAAAATAATTATTGTTTAAGATAAAATAAAATAAAATAAAATGGTGTTTGAAGACATTTTCTTAATTTAAGTGTTAGTAGTATTGTTTAATGGGTCATTGAAAATGTCTTCATTATTAGTATTGTTTCAACAATTAATTAATGTGTTTTTTTTAATTGAAGACTTTTTCATATTGTACTATTTATTATTTAATGAGACCTTAAAAGTCTTCATTGTTGTAGAATACATTAATTATTTTCAACATAAAATTTTTAATGCTTATAAATTTCAATTATTGAAAAGTATTCCTAAATAAAATATATATTCAATCTTCCACACAAAACATGTGACTTGACTATTGTCATTTTTAAAATATTATATATATATATATATATATATATATATATATTAATTTAATTAAGTATTATAATTTACACTCAGTAAAAAGTCTTGTGTATCACACAGGTAAAAGGATCAATTATTTTTATTTTAAAAGTTATAGAGGATGTGTTTGAATTTGAATACCAATTAACATACGTTTCAATGTGCCCAAATGAAGAAACTATTTTTGTACTAGTTGGGGTATTCGGCAACACATACAAACCGAATACCCCCCGACAGTAGGATCAGGTGTTCGGTACCCGAAGCATAGCCGAACACCCCAACGCTGTATGACCCGTTCGGCAGACAGAGTATTCGACATCTATAAATCCGAGGACCCCTAAACCTCTCACCTCGGGCCTAAATGATAGTATTCGGCACAAATAGGCCGAACACTGGTAGAAATATATGCACCATTAAGTAACTAAAGACAACGTAAACATAAGGTTAAAAGGTAATTAAATACTCTTAATTACCACATATATGATTAAGAAAAGGGCTAAGGCCCTTCAGGGCCAAAGGCCCATGAAGGCCCAAGCCCAATAAGAATATGTATAAATAGGGGATCCGCTCCCCAAGGTAAACTCTCAGAATTCTCATTTATTATGTAACACCCCTTTTTACTATTAAAGATTTTCTTATTAATTAAGAAATTTATGAAGTAATTCGATATCCAATTATTGAAAATAGCCTTTTTGATTCGGGAAGATTTGTTTTTCCTTTAAAAAGGTTGTTACTTAAAACTCCAAACAAAATCATCCCCAATAACTTATTAATATATAAAAATTCCTTTTAATGAAATATCAGTCTTAATAAATCAGACTCATTTTATAAGACATTAATTTCGATGCAAACCATGAAACATAACAAAATCTTCTTTAATTAAGAACATCCTCAAATCCACCATTATACTATTCTATTACACATAATACACTTATGCATTTAAAATCTTGGAATATAACACATTATACATTTGAGCCACGTATAAAGAGTTGTACATCAATATTCAAATCTAGTCTACCCTTTTCTATACAAGAAAAGACTGAGACTCAGAGCAGTGACTCAAAGAAAATTTCAAAATACCCAATAAACCCAAGTAGCATCCTAGAAAGATCCTTTTCTTTCTCTTGAAACATCCACTCGTGTTCACAGTGCTTGTCGTAACCTTTCATTCCATCTTTGTTGTTTGCACAAGATCATTTGTCTAAATCTGAAAAATAAAGGCGTATGGAGTGAGTCTCTCTCCTCCTCTAAACCAACAACCAAACGACCTTCCGGTCTCAAACAAACATACAATATCAACCACTTCACAGTGGTGCTCTCACGAGTCTCACTCGAAACCTATTCGTTTCCACAACTATTCTTTGTAAATTATTTCACACTGGCCAGCTGCCACTGGAACTTCCAAAACTCAGTGGTCTTACATATTTTTGAGTTGGATGACTGTTGGGAGTACACCCTTCACCATGGTACAATGGCGGGCTCTCACCAACCGATGATGGCTCGTATTTTTGTCAGGGTAGCCGAGTCAGCTACGTGATCTATCGTCACAACTCAGTGCCTTACCCTTCAAGAACAACCTGCCTTACGATCATCTCCCAGGTACCAACTGTGGTCATCCATTACTCCGAGGACTGACTCCTCAACACTCTCTCACAGAGTTTATTTTCTTTCTTCGTCGCATGTGGGTTTCCCGCTGCACATGGTACAGGTGCGGACGAATTGACGCCGAGCTAAAGGTACCACCTCTACGCTCACATATGCATATATAAATAAGGACTTTGCCTTTATCGCTACATCGTAACGATCTCATCACCTCAAGTGACGCGTCATTCGCAATCCGACCTTGGTTCACAGATAACTTGCAGCTGAAATATCCCACGCGACCTTTTACAGTTTTGTGTGAACTTTTCTACCAAAGGTACTCGACGGCGATCCTCAATCAACATATGTCCCAGACATACAACACGGAGATCAAACTCCCTCACTATCACAGTGGTTAAACATTACGACCCCGTCATCTCACAAGCACAATGCTCACCGTAGATAAAGCCTCCACACGACCTGTCTCACAATTATCCGTTCAAGCTTTGTCCACGAACCAATCTGTTCAACCGTCTCACATGACTTAGCATTGGAGGTTTCTTCCTCCTTTCGTTTCTCACCACACTTCCTATAAAGACACCCCCCCCTTTTTTTTTTTTTTTTTTATAACTTACGGAACTCACATAAAAGTCCCAAAAATTTCACAATAATACTAACTATATTTTAATTACTCAAACATATCTTTTCTTATTTAAAAGACATAAATTCCAATTAAATCATAACTCAATCACACAAATATATATTTATTGAGTTGTAATTTTTAGGGTGTTACATATTACACACATTAAATGCTCTGCGCTGAACCCTAACTTGAACGTTGGAGTGTTTATTGCAGGTACCCCACCTTTCGGACAAGTCACAAAGATATCAGAACACAAAGAGACGACGGAAGGCCTCCCCTTATCCCACGACAGGAACATTTTGGCGCCTACCGTGGGGCCCGGTAAAACTTTCCCCGCAGCCTCACAAAGAATGGTTACTACTCGAAGTCACGTGCACATGGAAGAACGTCTCGTCGACGAAAACCTGGTGGAAGATCAGACAAATCTTTCGTCAGATTTGAGGCAGTTGCGAGCCGACATCTCGGCAATAAGGCAACAGCACGCTCAAGAGTTGTCGGCCCTTCGCCGAGAAAATGCCGAGTTAAGGGACTTGAACCAATCCAGGAGACAAGAAAATCAGAAACCAGACAAAAATCATGAAGAGGAGTCGATAATCAACCTTAGCATGCAGGGTACGACGAATCGGCCTTCCTTTTCTACCTTTAACAATCAGTCACGTCCCTGTAGGCACCCTTTTGTCTCAGGGATTATGGAAACTCCCCTTCCTCCAAACTGGAAGAACCTTAGTCTGGACCGAAACGATGATAGCACGGATCCAGATGAACATGTAGATGTGTATATAACCCAGATCAGTTTATACACCTCTGAAGATGTCGTTCTATGTAGGGTGTTCCCCACCTCCCTCAAGGGACACGCCCTTAGTTGGTTTACTCGCCTACCACCGAACTCCATTGACAGCTTCGAGACGTTGGTCGCCAGATTCGGCAATCAATTTGCAACTAGCAGACCCCATCATCTAACTTCAGTGGCACTAGTCAATATTCGGCAGGAAAAAGGGGAATCTCTAAGAAGGTTCATGGAAAGGTTCGGCAAGACTGCTTTAAACATCTGGAACCTAGACTCGGCGGTGGCTATGCACCAGTTAGTGACGGCTCTTAAGCCAGGAGCCTTCGTCAACAGTCTCTGCAAAAAATCGGCTCTTGACATGGATGACCTCCGACGACGAGCAACAAGATACATGCAGATGGAAGAATTATCCGAATACAGAAGCCAGGTCCAAGCAGAATCCAACCCAAGGAAGAGAGAACAAGAGAAAGATTACCAAGGAAAGGGAAAAGACAAGATCAGCAAAGAGAAGGAGTACCGTGGCTCCAGGTAAACGACTTATACCCCGCTTAACACTAGTCGATCCCGAATACTCGAACAGGCTCTGGCCACAGAAATTTTGGCCATGCCGAAGAGGGCCAACACTCCCCTTAAAGCCGATTACAGCAAGCAATGCCGATACCACCGCAACAAGGGTCACTCCACTGAAGAATGTGCCGCCCTTAAAGACAAAATAGAAGACCTCATCAAAATGGGACACCTTAAAGATTTCGTCCATGATCCGAGGACCGAAAGATCTCATTTTTGGAGAGATAAAGACAATGACAGAACCTATAGGACGGACTTTAGCCATGCTAGAAGAGACGAAAGACAAAGAAGCAGGTCCAGGGAACGACAAGACATAAAACCCTCTAATCCTAGGAGGATCATCAACACGATTGCCGGAGGGTTTGCGGGAGGAGGAAGTACTTCTTCGGCCCGAAAAAAGCACCTCCGGCTAGTCCGGTCAATCAACATGACTTCAACTACAAATAAACTCAAAATGCCACCCATCACCTTCACAGATGCAGATTTTCAGGGGTCCGACCCAATGCAAGATGATCCAATGGTCATCAGTGTAGATGTGGCCGACTGCACGATCCAGAAGACCCTAGTAGATCAAGGAAGCTCGGCCGACATCATATACTGGAATACTTTCAAACAACTGGACATACCAGAGAAAAAGCTCATGCCCTATGACGAACCCTTAGTCGGATTTTCCGGTGAGAGGGTTAACACCAGAGGGTGTATAGAATTGGACACAACCTTCGGTTATGAGGGAAGGGAGTACAAGACCATAAGAGTGAGATACATTGTGGTACACGCTAACACCTCGTACAACATACTACTCGGACGACCGTCGTTGAACACTCTTGAGCCGTAGTCTCCACTCCACATCTAGCCATGAAATTTCCATCAAACCGAGGCACGATCGTCACGATTCACGCTGATCAAAAGGCGGCAAGGGAATGTTACCTAGCCAGTCTAAAGGTTACTCAACTAAGGGAAGACAACAGCAAGTCAGTGCACATGGTCTCGGTGGCTGAACCCTCGCACCGAACTTTAGATCTCGATCCCAGAATCGAGGACCAACGAATGAAGCCGAATGAGGAAGTCCATCAATTTCAAATTGGGCAAGAAAAAACTCAAATTACATACCTCGGAAACAATCTATCCGAAGAGGGCAGGTTTCGGATTCAAAGAGTAGTAGAACAAAACGCCGATCTCTTTGCCTGGAAAGCCGCCGACATGCCCGGCATTGACCCAAAATTCCATTGCCACAAGTTGGCAATATGCCGAGAAGCAAGACCAATTTCTCAAAAGAAAAGGAAAATGGGAGAGGATAGGAGGAGAGCAGTAGAAGAAGAAGTGTCCAAACTGTTGGTCGCCAATTTTATCCGAGAGGTTAAGTATTCCACTTGGTTAGCCAATGTCGTCATGGTAAAGAAGGCAAATGGAAGATGGAGGATGTGCACGGACTACACGGATCTGAATAAAGCTTGCCCAAAAGATGCCTACCCGCTACCAAACATTGACAGATTGGTCGATGGGGCAGCTGGACATCTTTGTCTTAGTTTTTTGGATGCTTATTCAGGGTACAACCAAATCCGAATGCACCCTCCAGATGAAGACAAGACAGCTTTCATAACCGAATCAGCCAATTTTTGCTACCAAGTAATGCCCTTCGGCTTGAAAAACGCAGGAGCCACTTATCAAAGATTGATGGACAAAGTTTTCCAAAAACAGTTAGGACGAAACCTAGAGGTGTATGTCGACGACATGGTTGTTAAATCTTCCATGCCTGACGAACACACAAAGGACCTGGAAGAGATCTTCAAGGAACTCAGGAAACATAACATGTGCCTAAACCCTGAAAAATGTGTTTTCGGCGTCCAAGGGGGAAAATTCTTGGGCTTTATGTTAACATGCCAAGGCATAGAAGCCAACCCAGATAAATGCGAGGCGGTTATTCGTATGAAAAGCCCGAGAACCCCAAAGGATGTCCAGAGACTCACAGGGAGAATTGCCTCTCTATCACGATTCCTGCCTAGAATTGCCGAGAAGGTAAAACCCATTATGCGATTGCTGAAAACAGCCAAGAACTTTTCATGGAACCAGCAGTGTGAAGAGGCTTTTCAAGAACTAAAAAAGACCCTTTCGGCCCCTCCCATACTCCAAAAACCGGAACCTACAAAAGATCTAGTGCTTTACATCTCGGTTTCCCAAATAGCCATAAGTGCGGTTTTAGTACAGGAACGGAAAAGTGGTCAGGCACCCATATACTTCACTAGCCGAGTACTACAGGAAGCCGAGACCAGGTACCAAACAATAGAGAAGGCTGCCCTAGCATTAGTGAATGCTGCAAGACGCCTGAGACAATACTTTCAAGGACATCGGGTGATTGTCAAAACCAATTGCCCAATTGCAAAGGTATTAAGGAAACTAGAATTAGCAGGGAGAATGATAGCATGGTCAGTAGAGCTCTCAGAGTTCGACTTAAAGTACGAATCGAGGGGTCCAATCAAGGCACAGTGTTTAGCAGATTTTATCAATGAACTACACCCTGCTGAAACCTTTGAAGAAGAATGGTGGACGGTACATGTAGATGGATCATCAAACCAAAGGGGAAGTGGTGCAGGCATCATACTGGAAGGACCCAACCAAATACGCCTGGAACAGTCGTTACGATTCGGTTTTAAAGCATCCAACAACCAGGCCGAGTACGAGGCATTATTAGCTGGGCTCAGATTGGCCAGAGAAATGGGAGCCCGAAAGGTACAATGTTGGAGTGATTCGCAAGTAGCAGCCGAACAGATCAACGGTGTTTTTCAAGTCAAAGACCCTCAATTGCTGAAATATTATCATACTTTCATTCAGCTGAAACAAGAGTTTGAGGAAATAAGGGTGAATCATTTAGCCCGAGAACACAATGATAGGGCAGATCGGCTCGCTAAATTAGCTACTACCCAAAAACCCGGCCAGTTGAGAACCTTCATCCAGGAGACGTTGCCCGAACCAAGTATAACCGCCGGAGAATGCATGCAGCTTTCGGCGGCCAAAAGCACGTGGATAACCGAAATACAACAGTACTTGGCACAAGGAATCCTTCCAGAGGATAAAGAGAAAGCCAAAAGATTGCGAATCAATGCTTCAAGATACGTTATGATAGCCGAAGAGTTGTACAGAAGGGGATTTTCCATGCCCTTGTTAAAGTGTCTTGAGAAAGAACAAGTAGAATACATGATGAGGGAGCTGTATGAGGGAATCTGTGGCATGCATTCTGGAGCACGAACGATGGCAACACGAGTTCTCCGAGCAGGATATTACTGGCCGACCCTCAAAACTGACTGCGCCGAGCACGTAAAAAGGTGTAGCCAGTGCCAAAAACATGCTAACCTTATTCACCAACCAGCGGATAAGTTGCACTCCATATCGTCACCTTGGCCTTTTGCTGTATGGGGAACCGACATTCTAGGTCCTTTCCCTGTAGCCACAGGACAACGCAAGTTCTTAATAGTAGCTGTCGATTACTTCACAAAATGGATAGAAGCCGAGCCTTTGGCAATCATCTCGGCTCAGAACGTACAGAAATTTTTGTGGAAAAATGTCATCACTCGCTTCGGCATTCCATATGCAATCGTCACAGATAACGGCCTACAATTCACGGACAAAAAGTTAAACGCTTTCCTTGAAGGTTTGGGAATAAAGCATAAAGTTACCTCGGTCGAGCACCCCCAAACAAACGGACAAGCAGAAGCCGCAAACAAAGTCATCTTAGGAGAACTGAAAAGAAGGTTGGGAACAGCCAAAGGGGCTTGGGCCGAGGAGATACCCGAGATATTGTGGGCATACAGGTGCACCCCTCAATCAACCATCAAAGAAACACCTTTCAGAATGGTTTATGGGACCGAAGCAATGATCCCAGTCGAAGTAGGAGAACCCTCATTCCGAAGACAAAACTTCGAGACTTCCGAAAACGAAAGTTCCATGAGGTACGAACTAGACTTGGTTGAAGAAATACGTGACCGAGCACGTCTCAATGCCGAAGCATGCAAACAAAGAATGACTCGAAGATTCAACTCAAAGCTGAAGCCGCGAGACTTTCAAGAAGGAGATCTAGTCCTAAGGGCGCAAGGCGATGCCCGAAGAGATTCCAAAGAAGGAAAATTGGCAGCCAATTGGGACGGCCCATTCAGAGTTCGGCAAAACCTCAACAATGGAGCTTACAGGTTGGAAGAACTGTCAGGAAAAATAATACCAAGAACCTGGAATTCCACTCATCTTAAATATTACTTCAGTTGATGTATTTTCACTATATATTTAAAATGTGATACTTTCTTCCCTCTTTATTTTTATCATCCCTACGAAAATGTAAAAGGATGTACAAATCGCTATTATTATTTGAGCACACCATTCGGATTTTCTTCCAAATGGTTTCCCTCCCGAGTGCTCCCACTCGGCTAAGGATGCACCATTCGGATTTTCTTCCAAATGGTTTCCCTCCCGAGTGCTCCCACTCGGCTAAGGATGCACCATTCGGATTTTCTTCAAAATGGTTTCCCTCCCGAGTGCTCCCACTCGGCTAAGGATGTACCATTCGAATTTTCTTCAAAATGGTTTCCCTCCCGAGTGCTCCCACTCGGCTAAGGATGCACCATTCGAATTTTCTTCCAAATGGTTTCCCTCCCGAGTGCTCCCACTCGGCTAAGGATGTAACGACCCATCTTCGTTACAGATTTGTTATACTAAAGATTTTATTTCATTAAATTTTAAAAACTCTCTAATTAGTTTATTGATAAAATATTGGATAATTTTTTTTTTCCGCGATTCCCAAAACTGACAGATAAAATTTAAAGCTTAATTTATAAATATCTCTTATACAAAACTTAACTAAATAAAACTATGTGTACATACATCTTTTCACATGATAAATACATAATACCCCTGACTGGTTCATTTTATACATAAGACCAAACAAAGAAATAGAAAGAAATGATAATGTCTTCAATCCCTCGTATGCTCTATCCATAAACTCTCCAAGAGAAAGATCCACCTAAAAACCATCTGCTCCCCCGAACACGATGTCCGAGATCATCACAGGCACGAACCACACGTGCAAACATTGCAAGGGTAAGCTTACCAAACAAAACTATACATATAAGAAAATAAGTGAATTTCCAATTATTAAGGAAAAGGACGAAAAACTAGATTTTGTATACTTCAAAATACTATACATAATAACTGAAAATGTTATACAAAACTTAGTTCATAAACATATTTATAACATGAATCATCAACAAGATCAACCACATACACCATCACCACTAATCACAATGAGTCATAACATCATAAGTCACACAATTAAAACAATTGCAGTATGATTTATGCAAATGCAGTTTTGACTCAAAATCATTTTGACCCTGCTCCATGGAGACTTCCCCTTTGAGTGTTTAGTAAGAAACTGGCCTACCATTACGCACTGCAATTCAGCTATCAGCCCCTACTAAACGCGAATAAGCTAAACAGAATTAGGAGATCAGGATACCCGGAAGGCCACCACGACCGCATCTCTGTCCAGATTACAGCCACATATGGAATTGCCAATATCCTTCTCCCCACAGACTATATAATCACATATTATACGGTCCTGTTTAACAAATTCTACTCACCCCAAAGATTCAATTCTCAAATCATATTCCTTTCACATGACTACCGCAGTCCCGGTTAGTCAACAAAATCATTTCTCAATCATTTTCATTTCACATGACTACCGCAGTCCCGGTTAGTCAACAAAAGTCATTTCTTTTCTTTTTCTTTTCTTTTCTTTTCTTCTTTTTTTCCTTTTCATGGCTACCGCAGTCCCGGTTAGCCAACATCAATTTTTTTTTCACTTGAATCTTTATAAATCCCCCAAAAAGACTCATGCATATGCAATATGTTAATAATCACAATTAAATAAGTAATTTTAAACAATCACCTACAAAAATATAAACATTCAACAATTTCCAACATCATTCACAACACAATCAAGCCAAATCAAGCAATTTCAATCCAACAACAAACCAACCAATCAATTTCAATCCATCACAACACATCATCCAATCAATCAAACATGGTTCCAAACAATTATTTCAAGCTTCTAATATCAATTATATTAAAACCCAAAATCAATTTCATCTTTTCATGGTTCTTGATCAAATCTTGAATCTAAACTTAACAACATATTTTTCTACATTCCAAATGGTCTAAAATGAAATTAAATGCCATGATCCTTACATTCTTAGATACGGCATCTCAGTACCCGCCATCTCCAATGGCCAGACTTACGGGTCCAAATACATCTCAATAAACAAACATCACCATTCCAATAATTATATCATATTAACCAAATTGACCAAATAAGGTCGATTTCTCTTTGACAGTACTGAATGTGAGCTCTCACTGATTATAGCAAATGACCTCGGAATTAAAAACTTTTTATATCAAATTGAAGCTCTTGAAATATATTTTACAGAAAGGTATCCCACTTATAAAATCAACATCTAGAAAATTCTATAAAAATTTCCAAAGTTAGCAGCCCTGAATTTTTTTGAGTGCTCACTGAACATAGCTCAAAGAAATGTAAATTTCTCCCACTTCCCAAACTCTTTTTGAGCTAAACTTTTTACAGTAGAAAGGTAACATCTTTATCTTTCTAAAAAGGTAACCTTTGCTCCCAAATTCGTTAACTAATGTTCCCAGTAAATTTATTTCTAACAGCCTATGTTTCAGACTCAAAACAGGGCTCAAAAACTCTTGCCCTGTTTCTTTTAAAAAGTTAATTTAGAAATTATGCATGATAATTTTCGTAATTTATATGGTTAAAAATCTTGTTTTGTATAGTTTTTAGTGGTATAAAAACGAAAAAGAAACATTAAGCACACAAGTGGGAATTTGAGAAAAACCGAGACATGTTCCAGGGAAAACTCGAAAACAGAACAACCATTTTTGGAGTCATGGATGAACCCCGAGATGAGCTTTTCTCTCTAAGGTGTAAAAATGAAAGTTTCTCCATTTCGTGTCTATTTTCATTCAAAACAAAGTTTGTGAAAAACCAACGGTTAGATCTTCCAAAAATCACAAAATCGTGGAGGCTGTCCAGGGCCAGACGAACCTAACAGCCACTGCCCCTTTGTTTTGTGGTTTGATTTTCACATGCAAAGCTTATCAAATAATTTCAAGAAAATTTGGGCATGGTCTCCTTTGTTTTAGGAGCCTTTCCAAGTAATTTAGAGAATCAAAAACAAAAACAATCAGTCCATACACACTCACACAGCCGCTGCCAGGAGAATCAAATACCCATTTTTCATCAATTTTAAATTCAACCACCAATCAACTCAACATAAACAGCAAAAGGGGCAGGCATGCTATATGTGATTGAGCCCCCTAACTCTCAACCACACTTAAACTGAAAATATAAATCACAAGGAAGCTTCCCTTACCACACTAGGCAGCTCACGTGAAAGAGGAAGAGGAGAGGGTGAAGAGTCTCCAAACAAGCTTCTTGATTTGGGGCCTCTAGGTTGTGCATCCAAGAGCTTGAAATGAAATTTCAATGGAAGTGTGGCTGTGTGTGTTGTTCAGCTGAGGGGAGAAGGAAGGAGAGAGAAGAGAGAATTTGGTTTTGGGTGATGTGGTTGTGTCCGTGAGAGAAAAAGAGAGAAGGTGAGCTTTTGGGAGAAAGGAGAAAAAATGAAGAAATTGGAAGAATCAAGAACATTTGAACGTAGAAATTGAGATAATTTTTCAATTTTACTATTGACACCTATTTTCCACTAAAGGCAGCCCCTTCTCTTATTATTTTTTTTCTACAACTTACGGAATTCACGTAAAAGTTCTAACAACAACGTTACCCTCTAAGTTCAACCATACATGATAATTATCAACAACACTGTAACACATAACAAAATCATTTGTTTATTAAATTCTTTTATACATATCATGAATTTTAATTTAATTTCCTCTTGCGATGTTAATCAAGCACTTAACATACGTTACAAAAAATCATAGTGTTACAATTCTCCCCAACAAGAAAATTTTCTAATTAAATCTCTCACGTTCATACTTATTGGGTTGTAATTTTCGGGGTGTTACAAAGGATGCACCATTCGAATTTTCTTCAAAATGGTTTCCCTCCCGAGTGCTCCCACTCGACTAAGGATGCACCATTCAAATTTTCTTCCAAATGGTTTCCCTCCCGAGTGCTCCCACTCGGCTAAGGATGCACCATTCGAATTTTCTTCAAAATGGTTTCCCTCCCGAGTGCTCCCACTCGGCTGAGGATGCACCATTCGGATTTTCTTCAAAATGGTTTCCCTCCCGAGTGCTTCCACTCGGCTAAGGATGCACCATTCAATAGATGAACCGCATCCTCGAAAAACACTTACAGTTCTACTTCGTCCAAAAATAAAAATACAAGTATTACAAAAACAAGTAGCAGAGCGAAATAAGCTAAGTTAAATACCGAAAGGAAGAATATATTTCCATTAGATTATCATAAAGGGTCGAGCCCATGTATACAAAAAGACAAAAGGCTCTAACGGCCTAAAAACTACAAAATCATTCTATTTTTGCCTAATCATTATGAACATCGGCGTCAACGATTTCCTCATCACCCCCCTCATCAGCGACCCCAAGCTCTGCACCATCAAGAGGATTCTCAAGAATGGCATCATCCGGGATGTCATCAATGGGCACCAGTTGCCCTTGATAAACATCCTTCTCCATATCAAAGATGCTGCGGTCACGAACATTGTAAAAATGTGTTATTTGCCGCATCCCATGGAGGAAACCAGCCTCGTGTTCGGCAAGAATCTTTTCTTCAGCCGAAGAACGAAACCTCTCCCTCGCAACACGCTCTGCATCCCGTTCTTCCCGAGCCTCGGCCAGCAGAGCCCTTAGCCGCTCGATCTCATCAGATTGAAGCTTAGCATCCTTCTCGGCCATTATTACTTTAGTGTCTAATTCATGCACTTTGACCGAGAGGTCCTTAACTTCATCCTTCAAACGCCCATTATCGTCGGCCAAAACCAAGTTGGCCTCTAACACCTGTTTATTAGACGCTTGGGCCTCCTCCAAATCCTCCTTCAACTTATCGGCCTCCTTCAAAGGATTCCCAAACAAATGATATGCAACCGCTGTCGCCCTCGCTTGAAATTCACAAAAGGCCGACCAGTTGGCGGAAGCATCGGCTTTGCTGAGGATGGCCTTCCCAGTATCCGAAATGTCATTAGAGCTCACCATCTTCTTGGGCCGAAAGTCTTTAGCAAAAAAGCCTTCGACAGTCAAGGCATTAATAGTAGATAAAGAAGCTGAAGCAGGAAAACCCAAGGTCTGTTGCTTCAGCTTCTTAACCCTTTCTTCTTCCGAAGCCTCACGGCTCCGGTGCCTTTTCTTGTGCTCTTTCTCTTTGCTTTTCTTTTCTCCTGCTGGAGGAGGCACAGTGTCTACTGGAGGTGGTCGGGGGGTTGGTTGTTTGGAAATGGGGGGCACGGCAGCAGTTCCAGACTTGTTCCCCGCAGCTTGAGCCCGATTCCTCCGGGCATTCCGGTATGAAAATACATCACCTCCGGCGTCGGCCATAATACCTACACCAAAAACACTTAGTCAATAACAAAAGCTAAAACTTTTAAACACTAGTAAAGAAAGAACAAAAAATCTTACCACACATATCTGCTAAAACAGTGGAAGAATTTAACAGGGCCACAAGCTGCCTAGCAGGGAGCTTTCGGGGGAGAGACTCTAGAAAAAGGAGATCCTCGCGTTCCGTTTCGGTCATCATGGATTTTGGAAACTTGTCATAACGCCGAGGGTTTTGCTCCCAATAGAACGGAAATAGGGACTTCCCACTCGTATCATAAAGATGGTGAGTCCCTATGTTCGGCCTAACAACTACTTTGAAGAAACCAGTTTTAAAATTCTTATAAGAGGTAGTGAATGACTTGAAAAGAGGCCTTTTCGGTTTTCTTATCAAAGAAACCCACAAACCATCTTTAGGCCGTGTACAAAAGTAATATAGAAACACGTTTACCGAAGACTCTATAAAATTAAAAATACAAAGGGCTCGAAATGCCTGGATAGCAGCCCACCCATTCGGGTGCAACTGCGAGGGTGCCACGTTTAAAACCCGAAGCACCCCCATAGTGAAGTCGTCGAAAGGAACCTTTACATGTAAATCACGAAATACGCAATCATACATATAAAAGAAATCCCTTTTCGAGTTGCCTTTCCCCATGAAAACAAATTCAGGATCTGGCTCTCGCCGACAACACTGTAACCAACAGGACAAAATTCATCTTCGGCAATAGAAGACACATCTACATAGTTTACAAAATTACAGACACTATTCCTATCATCATACCGAGACCAATAGGCCCCGACTTCTCCAGCAACCCAGGTATACCCTGGAAGGGTAATGGGTGGAAAAACCTTTTTTACATGAGCAACCCGGGGTCTACGCTTCGGTTTTGCTCCAGAAGCCTCCTCCGCCGAAGAGGCAGAAGAGGCTGCAGGACCCATAACATTCTCACCCATCCCCTCTCGATTTGGAGAGGAAGAAGAAGAAGCCGAAGAAGAAGAAACGGACTCAGAAGACGAGGCAGTCGAAGACCCCTCGCTAGAATCTCCACTATTAGAGGAAGCGGACGGAAAGTCAACTACCTCGGTTCCCCCAGAAACCTCACGGCCAACCGAACTCATAACAAAAAAGAAAAAAGCAAAAGCCGAACTCTCGTACCTTAATTAAGACGAGAAGAATGAAGCTAGAACAACTATTCGGCCGAGAGCAAGAGAAGAAGATTTTAGTGAAATCGTAAATATGAGCAACGAGAACGACATCTTTCCCCTATTTATAGGGCCCAGGCCCATAACGGTCCAGAACCCCCCAACCGTTAGATCTGTCAAGATCTAACGGTTCACGTAACGCAACGCTTCGATTCCTCCAACCCAACGGCTTTATTCTGCCATAAATGGCAGTGATTTCAAACGACACAACCTTAAAACGCCAGTATCAACAACAAACCTCTTCGCTTTTTTCCTTCGCTTGAGGCTGGGGGGCATGTGTACTAGTTGGGGTATTCGGCAACACATACAAACCGAATACCCCCCGACAGTAGGATCAGGTGTTCGGTACCCGAAGCATAGCCGAACACCCCAACGCTGTATGACCCGTTCGGCAGACAGAGTATTCGACATCTATAAATCCGAGGACCCCTAAACCCCTCACCTCGGGCCTAAATGATAGTATTCGGCACAAATAGGCCGAACACTGGTAGAAATATATGCACCATTAAGTAACTAAAGACAACATAACCATAAGGTTAAAAGGTAATTAAATACTCTTAATTACCACATATATGATTAAGAAAAGGGCTAAGGCCCTTTAGGGCCAAAGGCCCATGAAGGCCCAAGCCCAATAAGAATATGTATAAATAGGGGATCCGCTCCCCAAGGTAAACTCTCAGAATTCTCATTTATTACACACATTAAATGCTCTGCGCCGAACCCTAACTTGAACGTTGGAGTGTTTATTGCAGGTACCCCACCTTTCGGACAAGTCACAAAGATATCAGAACACAAAGAGACGACGGAAGGCCTCCCCTTATCCCACGACAGGAACAATTTTCTTGATGGATTGAATTAAACGGACCATTAGTGTAGTGAAACGGGAATTCAAATACACACAAAGTAGTTAGGATGATTTTTGATTAGGTGTAAAACTTTTTATACACTTATGCTTTGTTTGTTTCCAACTACGGAAATAATTTACCGCGGATGGAATTAATACTAGCTTATTTGGTACAATAGATTTAGGTAAGAAATAATTTTAAAAGTGGTAGGATCCATGTATATTATTTATCATTTATTTTCACTCATCTCTCTATCTCTCTCATCATTTCTTCTCTATTTCTTTTCAACCAAATAATATTATGTATCAATTTATTTTTCACCTATTTCTACTCTTCCTTTTTTATTTTCATGCGGTTTATTTCTCTCATATGCACCAAACATAGCCTTAGGATAAAAATTAAACTCTTTTGTGTTGTGTAATACTACGACATTTATAATTTTGTTTTTTAACTGAAAAAGTGACAAAAACGCAACGGATAATGCAAAATGCCATGTCGTAATTGAGTGATGAAGACGATGTCAAACTCAAAAAGCAGAACGAAACACCCACGTGTCTTTTTTCACACATGAGAGTCCCTCTGTATCTGTGTCCTCTGTCATCATCTCCTACTTAATCACCCTCTCTCTCTCCTCCTTTGTCTCTCTCTGCTTCCGATCTCTCTCCAACGACGCCGTCTCGATCTTCTTCGTAGCAACAGAGCGCGCGTCGATTCAAACCATGGATGAGACTTCAGCTCTCATCGAAGCCATTCTCCGAGAGCAAGAGGAAGAAGAAGAAGAAGCTCACAGAAGAAGGAGGAACCACACCACGCAAAACACCACAATAAAAAACAAAACCAACGAATGGCAAACGGTGTCGTATCAGAAGCGCAACCGCAACAGCAAGAAGTCCTCGTCGTCTAAGCAGCCCCTCGCCGACGACAATTTCGCCGCCGATCCTTCCTCCGACGTCTTCAGCTCCGTCCAGCGCCATTCCGAGGAGCGCCGCCGCCGACTGCTCGAGTCTCAGATCGCCGCCGCCGAGGTGGCGGCGGTGGAAGCCGCTCCGAGCAGATCGAAGCGGCATTCCGACGATGAGGACGACGGCGATGCGGAGCATGAAGCCGCCGGCGCCGTTCTGGACGGTTCCTCCGAGGTGAAGAAGGCGAAGCAGAAGAAGCCGAAGAAGCCGAAGGTGACGGTGGCCGAAGCTGCTTCCAGAATCAGCGCCGATGATCTCGACGCGTTTCTCGCTGAAATTACCGTGAGTGTTTCAATTTTTCGATTGATCTGCTGTAATTGCGTTTCGTTTGTTTGTTGTTCATTGAATGTGAGAGAAATAAAAAAAAAAAAATGAATCGCGTTTGCGTAGGCTTCGTATGAATCGCAGCAAGATATTATGCTGATGCGATTTGCTGATTACTTCGGACGCGCGTTCTCGTCGGTGAGTGGAGCTCAATTCCCATGGCTGAAGACGTTCAAAGAGTCCACCGTTGCGAAGATTGTTGATGTGAGTTGTTTCTGTTCCTTTTTTGTTTTTTTTTTTCGGAATAGGGATTAAGATTTGAGAACACAATAGTTGTATGGATTAAGATTTTTGAATTGCATGAGTGAGCTCTGATCTGATCATGTTATTTTAAATTGTTCGCGAAAAATGTTGCTGAATAAGTGTCTTGTGAAATTTCTGTAATGATCTATCTAATGCTCTTTTTATGGTGATTGTTGTTTTTTATGGTTTGGATGCTAGTGGTCCTTGCTCAGTGATTATTGTTAGTGTTTCTTATCATTTTTGGCTTTCCCAACAGATCCCTCTTTTGCATATATCTGAGGATATTTACAAAATATCAACGGATTGGATCAGTCATCGATCATATGAAGCACTTGGTTCCTTTGTGCTATGGTCGTTGGACAGCATTCTTGCTGACCTTGCCAGTCATCAAGGAGTTGTTAAGGGATCTAAGAAGGTGGTCCAGCAATCATCATCGAAATCTCAGGTACCCTTTGAAATCATACCATTATATGATGCGCAATTTGGCATAGTTTTTTTAAAGGTGTTGCATTTCTTAAAATTTAATGTGGACAAGTACATTCCTATATTTTTTTCTTTTGCTTTTTTTTTAGTAGTACGGAAAGTGATAAAAACCCTTATTCCGGATCTCAAATTCAGCATCAACGTAAATAACATAAATAAAAAAGGTGAAGAAAATATAAAGCGGAAAGACAAGAAATGGAAGATGACGTCACAATCAAAGCTTGATTGATAAGTTTAAGAGGATTCATCACAAAGAAAGGGTTTCTTTGATAAGAATCTAAAGGTTCATCACAAGAACCAAGAGAAAACTCTCTCAACTTAGCACAAAACTAATTTTCTAAAAATGATCAAAGTTCCTTCAAAAAGTGTTCTAAGAGCCTATTTATACTAACACTAATAAAAAGGCCAAAATAACTAAAAAGGCTCAACACAAGTCATAATAGGCCCAAACAAAATGAAACATAACTAAAAATATAAAATCTCAACAAAAGCCCAAATTAGGCTCAAATTACATAAACTCCTATTTTAAAATTTGACTTCACTTTAAGCTTTTTTTGTAGCATCTTAGTCTTCTATCATTCCCTCATTCTTGAAGGAAATTCGACCTCGAATTTAGAGCCAAGGTACCTACATCACCAAAACAACACAAAACAACATGTTTTAATTTGGAGAAAATATTAAAAAAGAAAGTCCTATCTATATTGAGACTTGAATCCCTTAAAAAGACAAATCTCTTATTATCTATGTGCTTATATATCAATCCTCCCGAATCAAATACAAGGCTAAAGAAACCATCAATCAACACTAAAATGCAATGCTTAGTCATAAATTTCATAGACAAGTCAATCCAATGAAAATTATGAGCAAACAATGACATTTTCAAATCAAGAATAGAAAATTTAGATTTTTCCATTTTATGCACAATCCATCTATCAAGACACTTAATTGTTTCATGCTTCATATAATTCCAAAAGAAATGTTCATACATCACTAAACTTTCACTATGAGTTCCTCCAATCAATGAATCATGAAATGAATATTTAGGCACACAAAATGCAACATTTTTAAACATATGCTCTTTATGCCTATGGAACTCATCATTTTCAATTTTCCCATAAACAACACACCTAGAGGAAGACTCATCATGATCATACCAAGTCCAAATGATGTGCATTAATATCAAATTTCAAAAACTTGGCACCATCACCTAAAACAATATCATGCATACCAAAAGTAACATTCAATTCACAAACATTTTGGGTTAACACATGGTACACATCAATTAAATCACAAAGTTTAGAGATGGTGTAAGCCAAAATTTTCTTCTCTTTATGGTTGCATTGGTCCTCATATGCCTCTACTTTTTCTCCAAATTGTCTTGTCCATTGATCCTTGATGTGCAATTTTTCCTTAGGCATCAAAACAAAAGAATTTATATGATTAGGTGCACAATCAAATTTACAAGAAGAATTAAATTCACAATCCAATTTAGGAGAAAAAAATATAGTCTTGCACTCCTCCTTTGAGACCTCATTTTCAATTTCCTTCGCATGAGAGACTTTGTCATCAAACAAAGGGTTAGAAGGAAAACAAAAACAATCATTTTCCTCTTTATCTTTTGTTTTCTCTTTCTCTCATCTCTTTTTCCTTTTCTCTCAACTCTTTTTCTCTCATTTCTTTCTCTCAACTCTTTTTCTCTCATTTCTTTCTCTCAACTCTTTGTCTCTTATCTCTTTCTCTTTTATTTCTTTTTCTTGTAATTCTTTTTCTCTCATTTCCTTTTCTCTTTTCTCTTCTTTTCTTCACTTACTTATCTCTTTTATCATTTCCCTACAAATCTTATAGATTGGATCACTCTTATCAATAGTAGAAAGGTATTTCTCATCCTTCTCTTCTTTCTCTTTCTCATGTTTTTCTTTCTTTTTGCTCTTTTCAGTCTTTTTGCTTTCTTCTTCCTCTTTTTTCTTTTATCTCCCAATTTGGGCATTGACAGGTCATGTGCCCCCATCCCTCACACATGGAGCACTTCATAGTACTAGTTTTAATCCTTGAAGATGACCTATCTTTATGCTTTTTCTCTATATCTCTCTTTTGATTCTTTTCTTCTCCATCCTTATATCCTCCATCACTTCTATGATAAAGAAGAATAATACATAACTACACAAAAATGATTAGCACAAATAATAGAAATATGGACCTCACCACTCAACTAAGTGTTTCGCTCAAAATCACTCATGTTTCTCTCTTTTGAGGCTTTTTCAATAATGTGCACACTTGTCTTTTTCCACTCTTGTTCCTCTTTAGTTCTTGAAAAGAATATCCAAATTTCAATAACAAAGAACTTTCAATGTGAAAGATGTCACAAATCCAAACTTGACTTAAGAGTCCAATGAAAGGAAAACTAAAGACACAACCATGGAAATTTAAAGACAAGCAATAAAAGCTAAAAGATAAAAAAGGATAACTCAAAATAGAATGTCAAGGAAAGACAAGACTAGAAGATACAAGAATAAGAGCAACACAAACTAAGAAATTCAAATTTTCAACTTTGTGAAGAACTAGTGTATTCAAGAGAGCTAAAATGGCATAAAAGTGTATGAAAAAGAAAGAATTAAGCAATGGTGTAGAAGGACTTCTTATAGAGCAGATTTTTTTTCTTTCCAATGGTATAATTTTTTTTTTTACATTTTGGCCTCCAAACTTTTCATAATTGCACTTGGGTCCTAAACTTTTCTTTTTGCACTTTTGCCCCAATATTTTCTTTTTTTATCTTTAAGTCTTTTTCTTTTGCTAATAAGTCCTCAAACTTTTTCAAATTTACGAAAAACACACAAACTCACTTAATTCAAATTTTTATGGATCAAAAAAAGGGGTTTTGCCAAAAC
This sequence comes from Pueraria montana var. lobata, assembly GCA_026413185.1. Lineage (NCBI taxonomy): Eukaryota > Viridiplantae > Streptophyta > Magnoliopsida > Fabales > Fabaceae > Pueraria > Pueraria montana. The sequence continues at coordinate 58,828,815 of CM048646.1, read as the reverse complement.
TCTCAAGAATACACATGAACAAAGATGAACACTCAAGAACATTAAGTGCAGAATTTTTACTCAATCAAAACAATGATGCAAATAAAAGGCACAGCTCAACAAAAAATACTGCAAACAACAAAAACAGGTGCCAAAAAGTAATTGTGAGCACATTGAATCAAATTGACGCAAGAAATTTGAATTAGTTGACGCACTTGATTCTGACGCAAGCAAAATTAAAAGAAGAGGCACCGAAAATCAAAATCAAAATCAAAATGACGCAAGGCACAAAATTGATGAACATGAATTCAAAGGCACCACTTCAACAACAGGAATTGACGCAAGCAGCAATTCGGAAACACAAATCACAAGTTGGACCAAGCTTTGACGAACAAATGCTATGGATCTGAATTTACGCACCAATCAGATTTAACGCTCCGAACATATCTGATTTTGCACTGCTAGGCTTGATGCACCAATTCGAAGCAATATCGGATGCAATTTGGTAGCACCTGATCGAAACACACCCAGCAACAAAAGCTCCCAAGTGTGACGCAACCAGCTTGAATCGACACACAAATTGCTCCACGAAATGAAGTGCCACCGAATTCAATTCGGACCCAAAAATTGACGAAACAGGACAGTGAACTAATGTAAAATTGATGCTAAATATTTGCTCTGATACCAAATGATAAAAACCCCTATTCCGGATCTCAAATTCAGCATCAACGTAAATAACGGATATCAAAAAGGTGAAGAAAATATAAAGCGGAAAATCAAGAAAGGGAAGATGATGCCACAATCGAAGCTCGATTGATAAGTCTAGGAGGATTCGTCACAAAGAAAGTGTTTCTTTAATAAGAATCTAAATATTCATCACATGAACCAAGAGAAAACTCTCTCAACTTAGCACAAAGCTAATTTTCTAAAAATGATCAAAGCTCCTTCAAAAAGTGTTCTAAGGGCCTATTTATACTAACACTAATAAAAAAGCCAAAATAACTAAAAAGGCCCAACACAAGTCATAATGGGCCCGAACAAAATGAAACATAACTAAAAATATAAAATCTCAACAAAAGTCCAAATTAGGCCCAAATTACATAAACTCCTATTTTAAAATTTGACTCCACTTTAAGCTCTTTTTGTAGCATCCTAGTCTTCTATCAGAAAGAAACTTTGCATTTTTGTTGATTTGTGTCTCCATATGGGTAAGTATCTGTATTTGTGAGAGATGGTAAATAGTTTCCTCTGTTGATCTAGATAGCTGACACCACCTAGTGAGTTAAAGCTTGGTTGTATTTTGTTGTTCTAGCCTTGTAGGATGTCATTGATAATGAGAACTTTTTCTGAATGTGATGTTAATTTTTAAGGAGTTTTTCATTTATTCTTTACTGTGGAATTTTATAGATGACTGTAATTCAACTGAGTTTTTTCTTACTGTCTTTACTAAGTTGTTCCCTGTTTAATATGAAATATAGAAATATTTGAAATAAAATGACCAATTCTCAAGTCTTTGTCTTAGATCTTGAAATTATTTTCTTGTGGTTCCTTAGCTTTGTTAGCAATAGAGATTGACTAGCTTGTCAAACAATATGAGAATGGGTTATTATTTTGTGTCCTACGAGACTGAAATGCATTAAGATTTAAGGATGGCAAGGATATGTGATAGAGGCTGAGAGGGAAAAGTTTGGATGTGGGGTATACTTCCTTGGACAGTTATCTATTACAGTCTGATCCTCAGCTTTGAATGGTTGTGCATCTAATTTCTGGAAATGAAGATAGATATCAATATCAATAAGGATATTTTGTGAAGGAGGCCCTTTCAATAAACTTCTTGGTGTTCTAGGATCAACTTGGCTGACTCCTTTCAATGAAAATTGGATAATTTTTTTTTTCTTTTTTCTACTTATTGATTATTGCAACATGCCCCCCCAAATTTGATTGAATACTAATAAACTTGTTGAAATATCAATCAAAAAACTTATGATGTTAATTTAATGCTGTAACATGTTTACATGAGCTATAGCATATAATTCAGTGAATATTGTATATCACTTGAACTACAGGTTGCCATGTTTGTGGTTTTAGCAATGGTGCTTCGACGAAAACCTGATGTCTTGATTAGTTTATTACCAATAATGAAGGAGAATAAAAAATTTCAAGGACAGGATAAACTCCCTGTCATTGTTTGGGTGATAACTCAGGTGACTGTTTTAAACATGATTTAGTATCCCCATTCCCAATTACTCATAAAAATTATTATACGGATTTGTAACTGGATTAGGATTTCTGTAGGCTTCTCAAGGAGATCTAGTTATGGGGTTGTACTTGTGGGTACATCTTCTCTTGCCCATGCTGAGTGTGAAGTCTGGTTGCAGTCCACAGTCAAGAGACTTGATATTACAGTTGGTTGAGAGGTTAGGAACCTTTGTGATTCAACCCTAACTTTCCCTGATTTGTTTATTGTTGCATAATTCAAAGCTGCTCCTCCTTGCCTTTAATGATTTATCTTCATTCATTCTTTCTTTTTTGAAACAGAATTATCACATTTCCTAAAGCTCGTTCTATCTTGCTAAACGGGGCTGTCAGAAAGGGGGAGTGTGTTGTGCCCCCATGGGCACTTGATTCTCTATTGAGAGTTACTTTCCCTCTTCCTTCAGCCTGGATCAAGGTAGATTTTTTTAAAGAATCTTGTGTATTTTCTAATCACTTGCATTGCACTCATTGGTTTAGCTGAGATACTCTTTTGGTATTTGTATATTTTGTTTAGGCCACTGAAAGATTTGAAGCTGTTTATCCAACATTAAGAGAAGTTGCCCTTGCCGGTTCCCCTGGAAGTAAAGCAAGAAAGCATCTTACCCAACAGATACTAAGCTTTGCAATTAAAGCTGCGGGAGAAGGTAATGTCTAGTTAATGTTGATTGTCATCATTTTTTTCCTTTGCACGTTATTTACTTGTTATTTGCAGTGTGTGCCGTCTCTCAAGTATTTATTATTAAGAGTTGAAGAAGTTGGTGTTGTACCTTAGTGTGAAAACTTAAATGCTTGAATCTTTTACAGCCAATCCTGACCTATCAAAGGAGGCAAGTGACATTTTTATTTGGTGTTTGACTCAGAACCCTGAATGTTACAGGCAATGGGTGAGTACAAGGGAATGATATTTAACAATTTCTTTTCATCTGTTTCCTACACTTTTTTTCCTAGTAACTCCTTTCCTACTTACTAACACAGACATGTATTTAATACTGGGAAACAGGATTTGGTTTATATGGATAACCTTGAAGCAAGTGTTGTTGTATTGAGAAAACTTTCTGGTGAATGGAAGGAATACTTTGTCAAACATCCTACTCTTGATCCTTTGAGGGAAACTCTTAAGAGCTTCAGTCAAAAGGTAAACTATTTTCTTTTTTAGTAAATACAGTTGCACAATGGTTGGAGAAACTCAACCATTCTAACTGTTCTGCTGCATTTTATCTAAACCTGAATGAACACTGTGTCAGTATGCTGTATGCACATTGAAGCTTCAGTCTATTTTACAAATTGTTCTTGTATTATCAAGGGCGCTTTATCAACTTAATTGAGTGCTTATTAAATAAGAGCTTATCATCAAAGAGTCATAAGCCCTTAATAAGATGTTTTGATAGGTTAATTTTATGAAAATGGCTTATAACTCTCCTGTTAGCTTATTTTGTTTAGCATTCCCATTTAGCTTATTGAAATAAGCTAAAATGAACTTATCAGTAGCCACTTTCATATGCTTAACCAAGCTCCTTAAGTTTTCGACATAAGTACATATATTATAAGCCCAAAAAAGCTCTGTGAAAGTTCTTCCAAAGGTTCCCAAAATGGGGTTAATTGAATTGGCAACGGCAGTATAATTAGGCTAGTAAATCTCTGGTAGCATATCTTAATGTTTCTTTGACATATTTTCAAAATCCTTAGGCCAGAGTACTGAGAGTAGAATCTAAATACTGAAGTTATCTTAGGTGATGTATTATTCCAGCCGTGCCATTGTAGAGGATGCATTTATTTGAACCTAATTTTACTATATTGTAACTGGCAAGAGAAACTTATGCCATACTGTCTTTATAGAATGAAAAGGCGTTGGCTAACGTGGATGATGGTGCTCGCCATGCATTATTGAAGGATGCAGACAAGTACTGCAAAGTTCTTTTGGGACGATTGTCACAAGGCCATGGATGCATGAAGAGCATGGCAGTTCTTTCAGTTGTACTTGCTGTTGGTGCCGTTTTCATGTCCCAGAACATGCATTTATGGGATTATAGTAAACTGACAGAAATGTTGAACCTCTCTTAGGATGACAGAGTTATCCTGTGGCTTGCTTGGTGCTTATGCCCAGCGTGGATCTCTTCAGCCAACAGTGAGGTGTGATGAGGAATATTTAATTTATTTTAGTCTTCAACATAGTGAAATTAAACAAAAATAGAAAGAACAAAGCCATGGAAGCTTGTGCTGGCCATTTATATAGGTGTTGATGTGTGTTATCAAATTTTAGGTCAATTTGAAAATTTCTTTCTTAAAATTTTTTATAGTGGCTTGTTATATATTGATTTTCAGATAAAGTGCCAAATGGCTATAGAGAAATGCAAATGAAGGTGAAATGAAGTTGTGCATGAATGCAAATTTTGAAGTAATTAATTTCTTATTTGTTCCGACTTTAGTTTGTTATATTTCTTAATGTTATTTACAATCTCTGGACTTAGATTAGCATATGGATCAGCTTTGAAAAAATAAGAGTAGTTTTATATGCAGTTCTTTTTTTTTTCCTCCAACTTACAAATAATTAAGGATAAAATATATTTTTAGTTCCTATACTTTCATTTAAATATGCGGAGCTTCTTCGTAGCGGAGGGGGCCATGGCCCCCTAAACTTTTTCCGGTGCATATATAGAGGGATAAACAAAATAGCCTTGCTCTTGAAATTTCCCCTATTACACTTAAAAGAAAGTCATCCTCTGGCTCGCTGTGTATTTCTGGTCTGTGCTTATAAACGTAGAAACTGTTCAGTTTCAATCTAACACGTAAACAACAGGAAAAAGAGAAAGAATAACATTTTTAAGTCTTTAATTGAACGTATTTTTTAGTTTTTTTTTTATTTGTATAGATATATATTAATATTACAGTTTAAGTTTTTATGTTTGATAAAATAAGTACTTATGACTAATATTAAAATTAATAATAATTTTCATGTATTAACTATTTCATCATTGTAAAAAAATATTTCATTAATTAATTGTCTTTTATGATATAAAATTATCTTTTTCATTGTTTAAACTTATTCTTATATGATTTTTATATCCTCGTTTTGTATAAGAAAGATTATACAATATAACTTAACCTGCATATTTTTCTTATGATTTTTTGTTGTGGGTTTTTCATGTACATTATTTTTATGAATATTGTTATTTTTTTAAAAAAATCTGCAAAGTTTTGTATGATTTTGGCAAAAATATGATTATTTCTTACAAAATAAATTACAAATAAATTCTCTAATTTTTTTAATTCAGTATCATACAAGGGTAAAAGTTCATAAAAAACCTAAATTTTTCTATTAATAAAGTAGAAAAAAAAGGTATTTTAATATAAAAAAACAATTAATTAAAATAATTAATATTTTTATATTATTAAATGCTTAAAATCAGCCATAAAAAGGATATTATCAAAATAATTAAATTTATTTTATATAATATACTATTAATTCTTTTGGCCCTCCAAAATTTTTTGCCAAGCTCCGCCACTGAATACACCGCTTACTAGGCCAAATTTAATCACAACCATAACTAATAGCTTGCGCCTGGCTTAGTAAATCATCATGCATGCACAGAGCGAGTTCAATTAATGCGTATCAGATAAATTTTTTAAAACGGTAATTTCTTCTACTTATAATTAAAAAAGCATCAAGGGTTAATTTCCTTAAAATTTTCCGCTGTTAAAATGTAGACACGAGCATTCTTTCTGGAATAGCTACAACTACAAGGCTTGTTCTGTAATAATTCTAAATATTGGTAGTTGATGGTCACACCCTCTCTATTATGGTGACTATGCAAGTTATCCTAACTTATTCTGGCTAATTTCTCACAGGAACTGTTTCAGTGAGCTAGGAGCTTACAATTTTGGTGCTCTTAATTAATTCTATTCTTGTATGCATCTGCATTTATGTGGGTGACTTTTTTAGAGGTCACAACTCACAACTTTTCACTGCAAAAACAAAAACATTGTTGTTGTCTATTCTAATGAACACGAAAATTAATGGTGTTCAATGCGTTATGTGAATGGGCTGTGTTATGAAAATAATTAACAAGTGTTGGCACCTTTGGGAGGTGGGTCTATTGGAATCATGAATGGTGAAATTTTTGCTTGATCTTTGCCAAGAGTCCCGTAACGTACGTCAGCTAGTGTTTTCACAAGAACAATATATGCCGCAAACTTTGAAGATTGTCCAAGCTCAATTTTTGATTTGAAAGAAGATATTAAGCTATTTGAAGTTTCTTGCATCTTAATGAGAGCCAAATTGATGAAGCAATTCAGAGAAAATGGTTGACGATGAAAATGAACTGAAGACAACAACTTTACTCGACCCACTTCCTAGATTAGCTGCCACGCTGATATTATGTTTTTTTTTTTTTGGTACCCATGACATTGGTGCAGAGTATCCACCAACTTTGCTGATATCTAATATCTGCCAGAGAATCTGGCTGGCCAGGTTTAGTAGGGTCTCTCCTCCCAATCACGTTTTTTCCATCCATAAGGCTTGAACTCGACACATTGCTTAAGGGGAAAAAGTCCAGTACCATCCGGACCAACGACTTGTTAGTACTACGCTGATAATATGAAAGAATGTGAATGACATTAAATTTTCTATTATCGAGTTGTTTTTTCATAATTTTTCTATAAATTAATGCAACAATCATCCTAAACAGCTTAATAAATCTAGATGAGATGTAGATTTATCATCATTCGTCGCCCGTTTCATCAATTTAAATATTTTTATTTTGGTACATCTTTACCATTTGATTCTTTTTGTAGAATCTATTTGTTTTGTAAATATTATTGCACTTTTTTTCCCGTTTTTTGTTCAATAAATAATTTCTACTGATTTAATCTTTATTCAATTTGTCCTTGTTATTATTATAGGCTTCACTTTTTTGGTCTTTAACTAATAACACTTATCAAAATAATCCATATTAAAATAGGTCCATAATTCATATCATTCCCTATTCGTTATCTATTTATTTTCTTCCACTTCCTTTTTTTTTTCTTTTCTTGGATTGGATTGGACCTAATAGCCCAATTTTGTTACCCTTTATTTACCCATTTATTCACATTTGTCGAACAGCCTGTTAAAATCAAATTGAGGCAATTTCAGCCCCGAAGAGTCTGTCACATTTTACACCAACATGGGCTAAAGAAGCCTTTTCTCACAATAAAATCAGAGTAGAGCCGAGAGAATTGCTATTCTCACCCCTTTATAAAATATGTCATTTTAATATCAATAAACTAATTTAATTATAATTGATATCTAATTAAAATTAAGTATTTTCTCGTCTTAAGAAATATAATGCAGATGAGTTAATTTAAAGGTGACGCCTTGTTAATCCTGCAATTTTCAAGTTGGGATGTTCGAGTCGTGATAGCTCAATACTTCTGCACTTCTTTGTTAATAATAATAATAATAATAATAATAATATTATTATTATTATTATTATTATTATTATCAAAATAAAATAAAATAGTTTAATCTAGGCGATATGTCGCATAAATAAAAGGATTAAATTGTGGATTATATATATATATATATATATATGGTATAAAATCTGCCAAAAATTAATTCACAGAGAAAATCATCTGCTAATCATCTACGATTTTTCAGTAACTACAAATGAAATCATTATAAATCAACCAATTCATATTCTAAAAAATATTGCGACTCGATCGATCTACTTTAAATAGATGTTAATTAAAGGCTGAAAGCCTGAAACAGAATTAAATCATGCATGTGATTGTATTCTCTTACTACAAGGTACAGTTCGTCATAGGAATGACAAAATGTATCCGGACCCTATGGATATCTGTAAAAATATCCGTAAGCGGGTCGGATAAATATCCGCTTATTGGGATTGGGGCTAAGACCGGGTATTTATCCGCAATTTTTTACGGGTACGGGTATGAGTGCTATAGTACCTGTCCCGCACATGCCATATATATATATATATATATTATCAAATTTCCAATTTATTAATTGCCCCTAGAATGTTCAGGTTTCAGGGTGTTCATTCTTCTTTCTCGGGCCAAACATCTTTTTCTACAAAATATATGGTGGACTTGTGTGTGAGAGAAGATGCTTTTTTTTTTTGCTCGGCTCTCTAGATTACAGAGGCTTGTTCTGTTTTTAGTGAGAGAAGATGATGAAGATAATGAAATGGGAGATTTCAGCGGGATACGTGGGAGAAGATAGAGGAAAGAGAAAATAGTTTCTTTTAATTTTGTTAAATTAAATCTTAAATTATTATACTATGCCTAAAATAAAGTAATTTAAATTAATTTATTTTAGTAATTTAAATAAATGAGATGGTGGTTTTTTGTCTTAATATTTATGGTGTAGGTTGCTAATACACTCCAACTAAAAAAGAGGAGTGTGTATATTAGTAAACCCATATATATATATATATATATATATATATATATAATAACTTACTTAAATAAATAATTATGCTAAATATATACTTTTCTGTTAAAAAATAAAATTTTATATTTTCCATAAACTAACACTAACAGTAAAAAAATTATATTATAACTTACAATAATTTTATATTTTTAATGTTATGTGTGATGCTTTTAATATTAAGTTTGAATTATTTAAGTGTGAATTTTTAATTTATTTATAGTAATTTTTTAATTAATATTTTTTATTGATTTATTAACTTCATACATAAGTAAAGTGCGGGTAACGGGTGCGGGTATGGGTATATAGGTACCCAGCGGGTATGAGGATGAGGATTGAAGTTGCTACCCGCGCAGGCATGAGATCGAGTATGGGTATTTTTTTTAAATACGGGTATGGGGACGGGTAGTATAAGACCCTACCCAAACTCTACCATTGCCATCCCTAGTTCGTCATCACTTCAGTATATTATATTATTAAGTTGTGTTGAAAAAATATCCATTAATTCATGATACAACAGTAAAGTGCATGTTCAGTCACATGTCCATCCGTACACGAGGAATGAATTGAGATCGTAGAAGTTAGAACAAAAACAGGGCCCATATATAGAAGGTAATAATAATATTATAAACATTGAGTTATACTACCATTCTTGTATACATGGCTTGTTTGAGTTCAGGATACCCAGTTAAATTTTTTTTATTACATTTAAAACAAAATTGTACGTGTATAAAATATATAAATAACATTATTCTTGAGATTTTTGAAAGCTTCATAATCATATGTACAATACTCTTGTGAAGAACAATGATTCTATATTATAGGCATTGGTGGAGAAAAAAAAAAGTGAAACAAATAGTGATATATAATAAGAAAAAAAATTAATGGAAGGAGGAGGGACCTACCAGCATGTTACTCAGTTGACAAAAGCGAATCAAAACAAAACAAATGTAACAAAAGATACGCCGCTGTTATCGCTTACTTTCTCATGCAGCATTTTCTCAATCAACTCCTACCACCCTTTTCAACGCCTTAAACAACGGAATTCTATTGCTAATTGCTTTTTGTCTTCCAACTCTTCAATGTTTTCATTATTAGCTATCATGATTCATACCCTCTCTTATTCTTATAAATATCGGTTCCTAAGTGAGAAAAATAACAAACTTAAATATTCATCTTTCTCTTTTTAGCTTTTCTTTTCCTCTAAAAGTGAGTCCTTCTTCACTTCACACACCATAGCAATGGCAGCAGCACGTTCCTACAGCCCCATTATGGTTGCCCTCTCTTTGCTTCTTTTGGTCACATTCTCTAATGTAGCTGAGGTACATAACAAGAAAAAAAAAAAAAAACTCTTTGGCTTTGCACATTAATCATAATCATTCATGCATTGCCTCTCTAGTAGTAGTAGCATATGTAATAAATTTAACATCAAAATAGAACTCCAATTGTCCTGTTCTAACTTTGCAAAATTTGTTTATGTGTAATAATATTTGAACAGGCTTACACACGCGGTGGAACACTTAGTCCTTCAGGTATTTATGCAATGTCCACTCATCTGATTCTAGTAATCATATATGTTAATTAGTTTTAACTTTTTAAGGGGTTTAATTGATTAATTTCTATGCTAAGTGCTAATAATGTGACACTAATGAAACAGATTGTAAACCAAGGTGTACTTACCGTTGCTCTGCAACTTCACATAAGAAGCCATGCATGTTTTTCTGCCAGAAGTGTTGTGCTAAATGCCTATGCGTTCCTCCTGGTACATATGGCAACAAACAAGTTTGCCCTTGCTACAACAGCTGGAAGACCAAGGAAGGAGGACCCAAATGCCCTTAAATCCCTTTCCTCATATATAAATAATAATTTTATAAGTAGTGTAATCCTATAATTCTTCAGCAATTCTCTATCTCTACATATATAAGCAATGCTATTTTAATTGTTTAATTGGTAGCACATGGGAGCACATTTAGTTATGTTCCCTTCAGTTTCCAGAGGGAAACTATTTTTAGCAAATTGTATTTTGTGCTGCTATTATATATATAGTCTATATTTTAATTGACTTTGGCATCCGGGCATTTGAATAACTACTTACCAATCCTAATAACTAGAAATAATAATATGGCTAGGTGATTTACACCTTATTATACGAGAAAAAAAAAATCATGATAGAAGATCAGATGATGATAAAGCCTATCCTCACCTTCCCATGGGATTGATCTTTGAGAATGTCACTTTACCCATCAGTTGTGCATTAAGTTACTACGAACAAAAAAGAGCTTAATTTGAACATAAAATGGGCTTGGGTTTTTTACTTTATATATACTGTATATGGTGGATCCATTGTGGACTTTTCTGACCTCAAACACTACCACCAAATGATCTCACCCGAAAAAAAAAATGTCGTATATATATATGATAGTGACTGGCACAATTATGATATCGATCATAACTTTTTTATAAGTGAAGGAATAAATGATGAGTAACTTTTGTAAGTTTAACAGGGGTATATATATATATAAAAGAGACTCATTTCATTTCATTCATGATCAATGTTTCAATAAAAAAGGAATGCAATCAAGAATGTAAGTTTAATGAAGTACTAATTTTATTATTATTATATAATAATATAGTAACTATTACATTGGTGGTACATGATTCATTTGAATAGCTGCTTCTCTTGACATGTTTCGGGTTTGTTTTAACCATGTCTTCCCAAAGTAATGATGTGAACATCAGTTTTGGTAGCAGCATCAGCATGGGGTGTAATGATGATCAACAACATCAATATTAATGTTTGAAGTGCTTAGAGTAGGGAATAAAGAAGGTGATATATGAAGCAAACCAGACGAGAGTTTTCTCATGAATAACACATATTAACACACTCACCCATAACACACACAAAACTGAATATACGCACACAAAAGATTAAAATATGTAATTGTACATTTTTTTCAATTATACCATCGTATATAGTTGAGTAATTAATACCTTTTTAATTGGCATTGATAACTTTGAATTTTACAAAGTACTTGAAATGGAGCATTAATGTTATTTCTTAGTGAAAATAGTATAAAATATTATTTCATTGGTCGGATATAGTATAGAAAATTATAAAATAATAATGAGGATAATTTAGTCTAAATTTGTATATATTAAATATTTTTTAATTTGTGTGTAAAAATCTTAAACATCCAAAATTTTGAAATGAAAAGAGTAGTTAATTAGTTATTTTTTTTTAAAAATAATTATTTGTCTCTCCTATTTATTTTACTGACTCAGCTATTTATAATTTCTCTCTTCTCAACAAAAAAAAATTACAAGGAAATTCTCAATTACCGATCATTTTTGGCTAACAATAATTGCAGGAAATCGTTAGACATTAAGGAGTATAAATGATCAAATATCTATAAAAATAAGTGGGTTGAATTTTTTTTTTTTTTTTTCTGATTACCAAGATGTAGTCATTGGTATTAATGATGAGTCGGTGACCACCAAGAGAGTATTTTGATGGTTATTATTGGTACTCTAAAGTCTAAAGGTTAATAATTGTTACTTTTTTTATTAACATCAAATGAAATAAATTAATTTGATTAGACTTTTATATTTTAAATTTTAAAAATAAATAATTATTTTATATTATATTATATTAAAAAAATTATATTTAAATAAAAAAATCTCGTAGTTTGACATGTGTAAAAATTGAAAGAAAAAAAATGAACCTAAAGAATATCTCTTTTTTCTTTTACTCAAATATAAAATTGGGGTGGAATGGATGAACATGTCATGAACTAAACCTTATAAGTTAAAAGTAGCATCTCAAAAAAAGTTAAAAGTAAATTGACATGTAGTTTCATTTAATCCTCTTATTAATCTTTCAAACAAGAGAATAATTTTGCACCGTTCTTTCCCTTCGCTTATAAATCCATTTATATTTATCTAATTTCGTTCAATTTCATTAATGAAAAAAAAAATTAAACACAAAATTAAGCTCCGTGAAAAATGATATCCAAAAATCTATAGTGAACAAAAACTCTTTTTGGTGAACAATGAATAGGAACAATACTATGATTAATCAAATAAAAAAATCGCGAGAATAATTAACATAATCAAAATATCAATTTTTCTAAAATAAAAATGTCATTTCTGATTTGTCTATTAATATTTTTTATATCACATGATAATTTTGTTAAATTTCTAACAATTTGCTTAAAGTTCTTTCTTTGCAAAAGGTTGCAAAAGGTCATTAAAAATTATTTTAATTTTTTTATTCTATTTAAGTAACTAACACATAAGTCTAAATTAATTTTATAAATTATCATTTTTAATAAACAATGACGTAGAGGTTTTAATATAAGATAAAACGACGAATAGATATAAAAAAAAAAAAAAATTCAAAACGCTAGAAGGAGGGCTTGAACCTCCGACCTTGTGGTTAACAGCCACACGCTCTAACCAACTGAGCTATTCCAGCTTTTGTTCCGTATGTTTCATATCATATTATAAAAAGGCTTTTGGAATACAAAAATTAACCAAAACGCACCATGTTATTCGGTATCTTTCTTAAATCTTGTAATTAGCGTGTTGAACAGTGGACTTTCTTGGAGAGTAATGCTTGGAGTGTTGTTGGCATCCCCACCGTCACGACTCTACGCAATGAGCCCAGTTTTGGAGTTTCAAAACCTTAACCCTGAACATGCGCTTGTTGCACTTTTCGTTTTCCTTTTCCATCAGCGTATACAACTCAGATTCTCATACTGGAGTTGTTTTGCGCTGCTGTTGCAAATTAGAGTGGATGTTTCGTGCCACTGTTAGTTTTAAGATTCTCGCACGAAACTGGTTGTTCCGGTGTTCTGGTCTGTATGTTGGGTCACGGACGTGGTAAACGTTGAGATGAACAGCGTTGGATTTTGGAGTATACACAACAGCAAATTGATGGTTAGTAAGGGGTTAAGATTTTGGATTTGTTGCTTTGGATTTACACAAAAAAGTTGATGTGCGAGAACTTGTTGCTTGACGTGAAGAATAAACAGGGACATTGAAAGCAACGGTGAATGAAAGGGTCGCTTAGCCTGTGTGTTTCTGATGCAATATTCTAGGTTTAGGTCATAAATTCTACTGAAAAACCTAAAAGACAAGCATAAAATATTAAAATATTCCTTCCATATTGACAACGGTCAGAATACAGAGCTCAAATAGTGCCTTAAGACAGTACTGACTAGGACAAATGTCAGTCAAGGTAACATTTGAAACCAGCTAATAACAGCTCAGAATTATTTTAAAAAGCTGATATTTAAAACTTGAAATAGGGAGATAGCCATGTGGGCTGCTTCTTGTTTCTCTTGGATTGTCTTGGGCTCCTTCCTGCTGCTTGGCCCGTAACAATACCGCCTGGGGAAGGAAGAGCCTTGTCCACAAGGCTCGAAGACTCTGATGTGGGAGAAGCAATGGGCTCAATAATGAATGGCGATGGATCAGCATCCATTGGTTGAATTGGCGGTCACAAACAACCCTTAGAAATGAGTAGGAAGTGCAATGAAGTGAGCACTCTTGGATAGGCGGTCACAAACAACCCAGATGACGATGTGTCCAAAAGAAGTAGGGAGTCCGGTAATGAAATCCATGGTAAGGTCAATCCAAACTAAATCTGGAATTGGAAGTGGCTGAAGAAGGCCCTGGGGTTTCTGAGTCACATGTTTATTTTGCTGGCAGGTTTGACAATGACGAATAAAAAGTTTGACATCCTGATACAAAGAAGGCCAACAAAAATTAGTAGCTATGCGGGCGACTGTAGCTTTTACACCGGAATGCCATGCAATGGGTGTCGCGTGAAATTCATGGATGACAGAGCGCCGTAAGTCAGGTAGTTCGGGAACAAAAATACGACTCTTCAGTTATAACAATCCTTGTGAAGCCGAATACTCCGTAGAGCTCGCTAGAGTAGATTGAAGCAAATTTTGACCTTCCAGCTGTTGATCATAGTAATCATGGAGTTTCTGAATTAGTGCAGGCACTGGAGAAGAAACGGCTGTGAGAAGCATAGGAGATTCAGCATGACAACGCGACAAGGCATCTGCCACCTGATTTGAGCGGCTAGGTTTGTAGAAAATTTGAAAGTCAAATCCTTGAAGTTTGGTGGCATATTTTTGTTGCTCAGGGGTCTGATAGCTTTGGGTGAGCAAGTTTTTCAAACTTTGTTGATAAGTGAAAATGTGGAAGTGACGACCAATCAAATATCGGCGCCATTTCTTCACTGCTTCCGTGACTGCAAACATCTCACGGACATAAATGGAAGCCGCTTGCATACGGGGACATAGCTTTCGACTAAAAAAAGCTATAGGGTGACCCTTTTGAGACAATACAACACCGATAGCCGAGCCAGAAGCATCAGTGTCAATCGCAAAAATTGCAGAAAAGTCTGGGAGTGCCAAAATCGGAAGCGACGACATGATGGATTTGAGCTACTCAAAAACTGCTTGAGCTTCCGTGGACCAAGAAAACTTGTGAAGCTTCAATAAATCGGTGAGGGAAGAGGTGATAGTTGCATATTGCTTAACAAAATTTCTATAAAACCCAGTGAGGCCAAGAAAGCCTCGTAGACCCGTTAGAGAGCAGGGAGTAGGCCAATCCTGAATGGCCTGAACTTTATCCGGGTCAAGTTGGATGCCATCTACTGAAATCACGTGACCCAAATAGGAAACCTGTGGCTGCGCAAAGGAACATTTGGAGAGCTTTGCAAAGAATTTGTTAGCTGCCAAAGTTTCCAACACAAGGTGCAAGTGAGTTAGATGATCAGATAATGAAGAACTATAAATTAAAATGTAGTAAAAAAAAACTAAAACGAATTTGCGCAAAAAGGGACGTAGCAAATCGTTCATAGCAGATTGAAAGGTAGATGGTGCATTTGTCAAACCAAATGGCATGACCAAAAACTCATAATGGCCATCAAAAGTGCGGAAAGCGGTCTTCAGTGTGTCCAGAGGGTGAATGCAAATCTGGTGGTAACCAGAACGCAAATCTAGCTTAGTAAAGATTGAGGCAGACCCAAGTTCATCTAACAATTCATCAATGGTGGGGATTGGAAACTTGTCCTTAACTGTGACAGCATTCAACGCACGGTAATCGACGCAGAAACGCCATGTTTCACCCTTCTTGAGAACAAGTAAAACAGGGGATGAGAAAGGACTGTTACTCGGGATAATAATACCCTATTGAAGCATCTCTTGTATGATAGTGGTCATGGCCTCTTTCTGAGAATGTGGATAGTGGTATGGCTTTACATTGACCGCAGGGGTATTTGGAAGAAGGGTGATGTGGTGGTCGTGTTGCCGCGGTGGAGGTTGTAACGACCCGTCTACGTTACATAACTATTAAAGCTAAGGTTCTCTGATTTCCTTTTCGTTTAGAAACTCTTTAATTAGTTTACTCTATGAAAATATTGCGTGAATTTTTTTCGCATTTCCAAAAGTAATAATTAAAGCTCAAAACTAAAAGAAAATATAATTTTAACTACAAACAACTCTTGGGGCTTATACATGAGACAAACCTAAGCTGGTCATCTCTATACATATAACTATATAGACTAAACAAAGAAAAAGAGAACACAGCTTCAATCTCATGCTCGCTCCATCTACCACACCTCCAAGAGGAGTCCACCTAGAAAGCCATCTGCTCTCCCGAACACGATGTTCGATATCATCACAGGCACAAATCACACGTGCAAACATTGCAAGGGTAAGCTTACTAGAATAAACACATAAAGATATTTTAAAAGAAAGAATACATGTATATTTAGCTTGTCATAATAAATCTCATATACTCAACCAATCATTAACAACATAGTTCAAACTTGAATCCTCAGCTAACATCAACCACATAAACCATCACCGCTCATCATTATGAGCCATAAACATCATAAGTCACATCTGACATCAACTTAATACAATCACCAACATCCCTCATCACAAAGAGATGTACAACACAAACCACTAGACAACCTCAGACAACAAAACTGACTCTACTCCATGGAGTTTCAACATCATATGAGCGGTCCTCATAGGCCCCATCCCCTACCATAGTCTCACCTTTGACCATTCAGGGAGTCCCTTGAGCTACCTTGTGGAGGAAGTGTGGATTTAATCGAATATAGACAAGTGTGGGTATTGGTTTACCTCTGTAAGATTTGCAAAACCTTACATCTATAGGAATTCGCCCACTTGGCTATTCTATAGGCCCACCGTTGGCTACCATGAAAACCTCCGGCACTAGGTTGAGAGCCTACTTAGCACCCTCAACTTACGTGCCTACCCATATGTTTGTGCCCCAACTGTGCATATACAACATTCAGAATATTTCTGTGCACCCACCGTATTCCAGCGGCAAACATATTTGGAGCCTCTTACAGTCTTATATACGGCACCTCCGTACCCACCATCTCCAATGGCCTGACTTAAGGATCCAAATACATCTCAACAACATCAACAATCCTCAACCACGACAATAATCCATCTCCTATACACTAAAAGAGTCACTAAACCTCTTGGGAAGTAGTTCTCAACACTCCAACACGTCATTCGGAGTCAAAACAAAGGGGTGGTACTTAGGAAAATATCCCACTAGGCGAGACCCTCGGGTCGCTTTAGTGGGCCGGAGTTCTAGCGTAAAACTCACCTTCCCAAGTATACCATTTTTCTATGAAAGTCTTCCCAAAGCTTCTCTTTAACATATAGGGATGGTTCCAACACACAGTTCACATATATCATCATCTCATCAACATTCCATTTCAATTTCTCAACAAAACACATACACCTCAATATTCTCAACAAAATTTTAAGCACTTCAATCAATAATATAATAATCTCACGAATTATATCCCATCAACCATAATATACCAACCCCAACAGCAAGTCATTCTCATTCAAAACAAGATCACAACATCCATCCTACAGTCAAAAGACTGTATCACACAAAACATATTTCAAATATTAAATATTCAAGATTCCAATAACTCTCATTGACCAAGTTGACCAAATAAGGTCAATTTCTCTTTGGCAGTATTTAATGTGAGCTCTCACTGATTGTAGAAAATGACTTCGGAATTAAATTTTTTTTATATCAAATCAAAGCTCTTGAAATCTATTTTACATAAAGGTATCCCACTTATAACATCAACATCTATAAAATTTTATAAGAATTTTCAAAGTCAGCAGCCCTGAATTTTGAGTGCTCACTGAACATAGCTCAAAGAAATGTAAATTTCTCCTACTTTCCAAACTTTTTTTGAGCTGAACTTTTTACAGTAGAAAGATAACATCTTTATCTTTCTAAAAAGGTAACTCTTGTACCCAAATTATTTCCTTACTGTTCCCAGTAAATTTCTTTCTAACAGTCTAATTTTCAGACTCAAAACAGAGCTCAAAACCCTTGCCCTGTGTCTTTTTAAAAGGTTAATTCATAAATTGAACATGATAATTTTTTTAATTTATATGGTTAAAAATATTGTTTTGTCTAGTTTTTAATGGTTCAAAAACGAAAAAGAAACATTAAGCACACAAGTGGGAATTTGAGAAAAACTGAGACATGTTCCAGGGGAAACTTGAAAACAGAATAACCATATTAGGAGTCATGGATGAGCCTCAAAAGGAAGTTGTCTCGCCAAAGTATTAAAATAAAAGTTGTTCCGTTTTGTGTTTATTTTTATTCAAAACATGTTTCACAAAAAACCAACGGTTAGATCTTCCGAAAATCACAAAACTGTGGGGACTATCCAGAGTTGGACAAACCAAACAACCACTTTATTTTGTGGTTTGATTTTCACATGGAAAGCTTACCAAATAATTTCAAGAAAATTTGGACATGGTCTCCTTTGTTTTAGGAGTTTTCCCAATCAATTTCAAAGATTAAAATAATCCAAAGACAGTATATAAAAATCTCACACAGCCACTGCCAAAGGATGTCAACCCATTTCATCAACTTTTTATATTCAAGCATTCAAACAAAATACGCACAACAATCCAGATGAAGGGCATTCATGTTGTGCATGGTTGAGTTCCCTAACTCTCAATCACACTTAAACTGAAAATATAGACCATAAGGAAGCTTCCCTTACCTTTGGGGTTTGCTTGGCTGTGGAGGAGAAAAAGGAAGATAAGGGGATGAGGCTGGCTGAATAAGCTTGCTCCTTGGACTGCATACAAGGTGAGCAAGAAGTAAGAATGGCCTCCTTCCTCCTTGTGTGATTCTCGACAGTTGAGGGAAAGGAGAGAGAAGGGAGCTTCGGGAGAACAAAACAGAAGAATGAAGAGAATTGAGGGAAAGAAAGAAGCTTGTTCACGTTAAATTTGAAGTTTTACTCTTTGCACCCACACTTCCTCTAAGGACACCCCTCTTCTCTTATTATTATTATTTTTATTATTTTTTTTCTACAACTTACGAAACTTACGTAAAAGTTCCAAAATCTCACAATAACACTATGACACATAACAAAACAATTCATTTATGAAAATCTTTTATACATATCATGAATTTAAATTTAATTTCCTCTTGCGGTATTTATCAAGCACTTATCATACATTACGAAAAATCACAGTGTTACAGAGGAAGGCCTTTCGATTCAGAAAACACCACAGAATAAGTAGATAAGAGGGATTGGATTTCTAAAATTGAAGAATGTGGGTGGGGATTTGGTGGTTGTTGGGAAGGTTGTGTTATGGAATGAAATAAATATAAGGAGGCAATAGCTTGTGTATGGATGAGTTGATGGAATTGGTGCAGGGTAGAAGAGGGTTTGATAGGGTTCTGATTAGCTATAATAGTAATAAGAGAGTTATCTAAGGTAAATGATAATTGTGGAATAGAAAAATCAGCTTGGATAGGGCCCAATGAACGAAGCCAATCCAATCCCAAGACAACATCTGCCCATTCAATGGGAAACAAATATAATGGCACTGAGAAAACATGCTTCTGGATAGTCAAATCAACATTGGAACAATAAATGTGGCAAGAGATGTAGTCCCCATTACCTACCAGAACCGAAAAGGGAACAATAGGGGAAGAGGCCAATTTTAAATGTTTAGCCAATCGAAGCTGAATAATACTGTGGGTACTGCCAGTGTCAACCAAAATCTGAACAGGTGAACCTGAAATTGACCCTTGAAATTTAAGGGTATGAGGAGCATGGTGACTTGTCAAAGCATGAGATGACAAATGGAAATGGACAGGGGGCTCAGAGGTATCTGACGTGGTATCTGTGACTAGTGTAAAAAGGTGATTTGCCTTTTCGGAAGTAGGAATAAAGTCATCCTCTATTATTAATAACAAACGTCGATTGGCACATTTGTGACCGGCAACAAACTTTTCATCACAATAATAACACAAACCTTGGGCCCGGTGCTTTTGCAATTAAGCTGCAGTCATATGTTTCATAGGAACCGGAGCCACAGCGGAGGAGGATGAAGAGCCCGTAGTGCGTGTAGGCTGAACCGAAGAAGGAACAAGAGTGTTTAAGGCACGAAACTGCTTAGATTTTGAGTCTTTGATTTTTGTAACATCCCAAAAATTACAACCCAATAAGTATGAACGTGAGAGATTTAATTAGAAATTTTCTTGTTGGGGAGAATTGTAACACTGTGATTTTTCGTAACGTATATTAAGTGTTTGATAAATACCGTAAAAGGAAATTAAATTTAAATTCATAGTGTTATTGTGAGATTTTTGGGACTTTTATGTAAGATCCGTAAGTTGTAGAAAAAGAAAAAAAAATAAGAGAAGAGGGGTGTCCTTAGAGGAAGGGTGGCTGCAAATAGCAAAATTGTAAAATTATCCCACCTAAGAGACGTGCACAGCTTCTTCTCTCCCTCAATTCTCTTCATTCTTCATCCCGAAAGCTCTGTTCTCTTCTCCTTTTTCTGGGCTGAGAGCTACCAAGGAGATGGGAAGCCATTGTTGCTAGTCTTGGAAGCTACATGCAAGCAAAGTCTCAAGCTCATCATCCTCTCAACACCAAGTTCTCTTCCTCTTCACCTTCTCTTCCTCTCTCTCTCAGCTGAAGCTCTTTTAGTGAGAGCTCATATTCAGTACTGTCAAAGAGAAATATTTGGGAGAAAAACCCACTAAAAATTTCAAGAAGACAAAGGAGAAAAGGAGAAAAGGGATTCAAAGGTTTCTCCATCAAACTAAGGATTCAAGGTAAGGATCAAGACATTTAATTTCATTTTAGACCATTTGGAATGTAGAAAAACATGTTGTTAAGTTTAGATTCAATATTTGATCAAGAACTATGAAAAGATGAAATTGATTTTGGGTTTTTATATAATTGATATTAGAAGCTTGAAATAATTGTTTGGAACCATGTTTGATTGATTGGATGATGAGTTGTGATGGATTGAAATTGATTGGTTGGTTTGTTGTTGGATTGAAATTGCTTGATTTGGCTTGATTGTGTTGTGAATGAGGTTGGAAATTATTGAATGTTTATATTTTTGTAGGTGATTGTTTAAAATTACTTATTTAATTGTGATTATTAACATATTGCATATGTATGAGTCTTTTTGGGGGATTTATAAAGATTCAAGTGAAAAAAATTGATGTTGGCTAACCGGGACTGCGGTAGCCATGAAAAGGAAAAAGAAGAAAAGAAAAAAAAAAAAAAAAAGAATAAATGTTGACTAACCGGGATTGCGGTAGTCATGAGAATTGAGTTGATCTATGAGAAATGACTTTTGTTGACTAACCGGGACTGCGGTAGTCATGTGAAATGAAAATGATTGAGAAATGATTTTGTTGACTAACCGGGACTGCGGTAGTCATGTGAAAGGAATATGATTTGAGAATTAAATCTTTGGGGTGAGCAGAATAAGTTAGACAGGACTGTATAGTCTGTGATTATATAGTCTGTGGGGTGAAGGATATTGGCAATTCCATATGTGGCTGTAATCTGGACAGAGATGCGGTCGTGGTGGCCTTCCGGGTATCCTGATCTCCTAATTCTGTTTAGCTAATTCGCGTTTAGTAGGGACTGATAGCTGAATTGCAGTACGTAATGGTAGGCCAGTTACTTACTAAACACTCAAAGGGGAAGTCTCCATGGAGCAGGGTCAAAAATGATTTTGAGTCAAAACTGCATTTGCATAAATCATCTTGCATTTAATTATGTGTGAGAACGGTTAATTTGTATCGGATATGTATATGTTTGAAATTGTTTTAATTGTATGAGAAATTAAATGCCTGATCCGGTAATGTTGTCCCCAAATTCTAGGGGAGTGTGAATTGCAGGTGTCTGAAGATATAGTTAAATGATGAAGATGCAGAAATTCCAGAGCATATAGGATGAGACTATTTTGGGTAGACAATAATTTGTAGTACTTAGAATTATTTTGTAGCAGTGTTTATATAAATTTTAATGATGTAAATTACAGAACATATTTTGGATTGTAAGAGAACGTATCAGAACTTTGAAATAAATATATAAAATAAATTAAATAGTTAAATTATGTTTTATAAGAAAGGGGGGTTACAATTTTGGCCTCCATTAGTTTGGCAAGGCCAATAGCCTGGGCTATAGTTGTCGGTTGATGGACTGCAAGCTCATTGCTAATCTCCAGAAGGAGACTGGAGATAAAACAATTCAAGATGCTCTCAGGAGGAAGCCCCAAAACTCTATTGCAAATCTTTTCAAACTACAATTGATAATCTGCAACTGACCCATATTGACGCAATTTAAACAGTTCAGCCTGATGATTCGTGTAAGAAGAGGGACCAAAACGCAATTCCAAGGCTCTAGTAAATGCACCCCAGTTAGAAAATTGTTGGTTTTGGAACATCCATTTAAACCAACTAAGGGCATCACCCTTCCTATAAAATGCAGAGAGATGTAAACGTTGTTCATACGGAACCTGATGAAAAGCAAAAATTGCTCTACCTGAAAAAGCCAATCCAAAGGTTCGGAGCCATAAAAAAAAGCAAGTTGTATCTTAGGTAAACGGGGTAGTGGTAGGGAAAAAGGAAAGGGCGATGTTTGTACGGAAGTAAAAGGAGGGGAAAAAAGGGTTGAGACTGGGAAAAAGGCACAATGTTTTGGTAAGGAGGTGGGAGGGGAATGGTAAGGGAAGGCATGGTCGGAGGGGTAGGGTGGGAGAAGGGTGGTGATGTTGGTGGAGGTAGCCGAGCTGGGGAAAAGGTTGACATTGGAGGGGTAGAACTGGTAGCGGAAATCATAGTGGAGGTGAATGAAGGGTTGGCCAAGGGAGGTTAGGTGGCAAAAGGGGGTGGTAGAGGAAAAGGATGAGTAGAAGAAAAAATTTGAGGGGGAAGGAACACAGGAGGGGGTTGGGCCTGTTGTTGGGCAAAAACCTGAAATTTCTCCAAGAATCCTTTCATCGTGGCTTGAATGGCATCATGGCGAGCATCAAGAGCATTATGGAGAGCCAAGTGACGAGATTCCTGCAATTCTTGCGTATTATCAAGTTGAGTTTGAAGCTGTCCCAGCTGAGAAGAAAGGGCCTGAAGGGCCTCATCAACGTCCTTTCCTGTTTTCGGACGCATAGAAAACAATGAAAGCACCAAAATTATGCAATATTCTAGGTTTAGGTCATAAATTCTACTGAAAAACCTAAAAGACAAGCATAAAATATTAAAATATTCCTTCCATACTGACAACGGTCAGAATACAGAGCTTAAATAGTGCCTTAAGACAGTATCGACTAGGACAAATGTCAATCAAGGTAATGTTTGAATACTACCAGCTAATAACAGCTCATAATTATTTTATAAAAAACTGATATTTAAAACTTGAAATAGGGAGATAGCCATGTGGGCTGCTTCTTGTTTCTCTTGGATCGTCTTGGGCTCCTTCCTACTGCTTAGCCCGTAACAGTTTCTCCTTTGTGGCTGTTGCAACTGATTGAATTTTATTTTCCTTTGTAACAATTGAGGATGTCTTTTAGGGAATATGATAGATTGAAAATTATAGACAACAGCAAATCATTCTTTGATTTTTTTTATTTATGCAGAGAGATTGTATAAGATACATACAAGGATAAATCATTTCCTTTAGTACAAGGCTTTAAGCATTGGTTGATTATAATTAAGCACATTTGTTACAAGAACAGTTGCATTTAGAGAAGGACTATATGTATTTCATCTTGTTGTGGCAACCATGTTTTGGACGAGCTTATTAGGTGGTAGTTGGATGAGAAGAAATGTCAAAGCTTTAAGAATATTTGTAATATGTTGTTTTCCTTTTAATACATGCATTATTTAGGTGCTGCTACTCAATCTTCTGTATTCTGGTGGGGAAATAGATTCAAGCACGACTTGTGCTTTTTTTTTATAGGCAAAAAGAATTCGTTAAGAATGCTGAAAATAAATGCTCAAACACAAGGTGTGCAAGAGGCCAATTTACAAGGACACTAATAGATCCCCCAACATAATAATTAACTCTTCCTCTGGTGTGAACCCTTTTCGAGCAAGGGGGAGCTCCGTAGAAAGTAAGAAGAGGGAGTGAAAAACTGAAAAACAGAAACTAAGAAACTAAAAATGGATATTTCTTCTTCTCCTTTTCATTGAGCAATTACAATGCTTTTATAACAGCAGCATGATACCAATTTTGCACTAATGCACTTAACAATTTCCTAACAGCTCAATAACAAATCTCATTCTAGAACCTACTTGCTGAGTCATATTTTTATATTATCTGTTATAATAAAATCAACACTAATAATGAAAGGAAATTACTCCTATTGGGCCTAACAGCAATAGAACTCTGAACCTCATTCTATTCTTAATTTTTTTTTTTTTTGCTGAATGACATTCTATTCTTAATGACTTGGGTCGTAACCTGCTAACTTTTATTCCCAACATATACAGCAACACGATTGTTATATGCTAAGACAACAATCACATCCCCACACATAAATGCTAAGCCTTACTTTAACTATATATATGTATGTCCTCATGCTTTGAACTAGATACTCCATTGAAACCCAATGCACGGCCTGTGCTTTGAACTACTTACTAATAATATTATCTATTCGCCTTTTAAAAAAAATAGATTATATATGAAGTAATTTTAGCTATAAAAATATATGAAGTAATTTTAGTAAGTTTTGTATCTGCAGTTTAGAACATGAGTACGAGACAGTACCTATTGGTGGTCTATCCGAATGCAAACATAGATATCTTCTTGAAACTGCCCGTTGTCTCCTTCACCATGCTTCCCTTCCCCTAACATTTTAGTCATATGCTCTTCAAACAGCTGCGTACTTAATCAATCGTATGCCCACACCTATCCTTCACATGAAATCTCCATTTGAGGTCCTATTTAATTCTCTACCTAACTATTCCAAACTCCGCGTCTTTGGTTCCTTGTGTTTCCCATGGCTTGGTCCTTACACAACAAATAAGCTACAATCAAAATCTTGTCCGTGCATCTTTCTTGGTTATAGCCCAACACAAAGTGCATACCTATGCTTCCATCCAAATTCAGGTAAACTATACACCTCACGACATGTTCAGTTTGTTGAGAATTTGTTTCCTTTCTCCACAGAGTCGAATATCCTACCAACTAACTCAACTTCCATTCAAATTTCAAACCCACATCTTATCCCACAACCTCACTTGTGGAACTCACCACTGCTTCCACCCTCCCTATCAAACTCAGCTCCAATAACCACCACACTTGGCACACTAAAATTCTCACTAAAGGACCTAGGCTCACCAAGTCACTTTCTTGGCATTGAACTTGTACCAACCGCATCTGGTCTCTTCCTCACTCAACATCACTATGTGCGTGACCTGTTGCACAAGTCCAACATGATTGATGCCAAGCCGGTATCCACGCCCATGTCCACCTCAATTAATTTGGCAGCCCCTGGTGATACCCCTGCTTGCGATACTCATTCATATCGCCAACTTGTAGGGTCCTTCCAATATCTATGCCTAACAAGACCTGATGTTGCCTTCACTGTCAACAAGTTATCTCAATACATGCATGCTCCAACCATGATTCACATGCAGGCTGCCAAAAGATTGCTTCGGTATCTAAAAGGTACTCTTGATTACGGTCTCCACCTACGTGGCTCATCTGATCTCACCCTACGAGCATTTTGTGATTCTGATTGGGGAGGAGACTCTGCAGACATGAAGTCCACTACTGCCTACATAATTTACTTAGGCCCTAATGCCATTTCTTGGTCTAGCAAGAAACAGAAAATTGTTGCAAAGTCATCGAAGAAGCTGAATATCGCACCATAGGTTCCACCACTACTGAACTTCTTTGGTTGCGTGAATTGTTTCATGAACTGCATCTTCCTTTTGTTGGACTGCCACTCATTTATTCTGATAACATTGGTGCCACCTACCTGTGTGCGAACCCAATGTTCCATTCTAGAATGAAACATCTATCCATTGACTACCACTTTGTCCGAGACTTGGTCACTAAAAGAGAGCTCACAGTGTCCTATATTCCCTCTAGCCATCAGCTTGCAGACTTGCTCACAAAGCCTCTTGGATCCTCAAGACATCAGTGGCTGCTACCCAAGATTGGTGTGGATCCCTCCACCACTATCTTGCGGGGGCGTATTGGCGTGGTCAGCTGAGATTATTCAACAAACTTTCAAATTTGAATTTCTGCATTATTTGCGTGGTCAGCTGAGATTAATTAGATAGCAAATTATATTCGAGCCACTATTTTTACAGTAACAAGGCTAGAACCATGTGCTTATTTGTTCTAACAGTTCACACTATTAAATATCATATTTGGAAAAAGAACAAAATTCTGGAACTTGCAAAGATAAAAA
Organism: Pueraria montana var. lobata; assembly: GCA_026413185.1. NCBI lineage: Eukaryota > Viridiplantae > Streptophyta > Magnoliopsida > Fabales > Fabaceae > Pueraria > Pueraria montana. The sequence goes on along the minus strand of CM048646.1, from coordinate 58,802,358 downwards.
TTAAGCCATAGAATTAAAAGCAGAAAGCAATATTTCATAAATGAGAATCAGCTTACAACCAATTTGAAATTTACAATTGAAATTTGCTAAAAATGTCAACAACTATGAGATTTTATCAAGATTATTATAATAGCTAACTAAAACAGAAAATAAATAACAGAGTCTGCAATAATAATTTGCTGAGATAGCTTCCAATACCTCTCATCTAACCGTCGCAGCACCGATGCAGATGTCACAAGGCTAGCACTAATCATGCTCGACGTAATCAAAACCAAAGCAAACAATGCCAGTAAGTAATTACAACACCTATAATTTTACTTCACTACATATAATTTCTTAAGAAATTATGTGTAATTTCACTTTTGTGAAGTTATCAGCAATTAATTGTGATAACTTAACAACAGTGAAATGAAGGCCCTGAAGGTGATTATGGGAGAAAGACGAAGGGATCGAACATGTGGGGTTTGGGTTGGGTCTTGAAAGCGGAGAAGAACATGTACGGAACTTCTAGAAGATCCATTTAGAAGAAATCCTTCAGCCAAGAGCAAGTCACCTTCACCGCTCCTCTCTCCAACGACCCTCTCGTTGTCGTCATCGGCGGCAGCATCATGTGGCTTAGACGATTCTCGCTTCGCTGAGCTCGTCAGCGCGTGGATGTAGAAGTGTTTGGTGCACGAGTGGCAGGGTACCGTTGGAGAGCTTAACAACGGTCGTCAGCGCCTCTGACTCTATGTTTGGAAAAGGGTTTTGTAGATTTTGGGTGCGCCTCCGAGATCTGGCACAAAGGGTAAATTTGGAAAGAAAAAATATTTTAAAATATTAAATTAAACAAATATTTCATTACTAAAAAAGTTGACGGTTGTCACGTTTTAACTGGGTCGAGTGAATCTTCGGAGGAAGTGAATCGGAAGCTTTAGCATTTCTCTTTCTTTGATCACCGAAGCAAATTGTTTATGTGTCATTAAGTTTTGCCCCATATGCTAAGCCTGGGTTAGGTCATAGGTGGATTAATAATTGCTGTAGGTGAGATTGGGGTTTACAGATTACACCAAATTATACTAGCATTTTCTGAGTTTTTTTATATAAATTACATGTAATACTATTTTTTATTATTCTTACACTAATCTTTTTTCTTAATAGTAGGAATCGATACCGGAGGTTTATAATAATTCACGCAACATGCTCAATCAACTAAACTAGACTCTCTCAATCTAATGTCTTTTATGTTTGAAAATTTGAACTTATTTTGAATATTTTGATATTATTTTTTGGTGTACAATGTATTATGATATGAAATTGCAAAACTTAGAGTGTGTTTGGATTTTTAGTGGGAGGGTTTCAAAAATATGTTTAAAAGTAAAATGAGTTTGGGTCATGTTTGCTTACCCCTAAAAAATATGTTTGAGAGTAAATTTTTATCTGAAAATTCAGTTTGGGAGAAGTAAGACTTGTATATTTTTGCAAACTCAGTTTTTTTTTTCAGTTTGTAAACTTAAGTTTAACCAAAATTTAAGTTTATAAACTTTAATTCAAATATGCACTTAATCGTGCTTAAACTGCTTCACAAAACTTTTAAAAAAAAAAAAACTGCTTCACAAAATATTATCTCCGCAATGTCAGGTTGGCGCCTCTGCAGTAATTGTGAAAAGAACGCATACTCCAAATACACACACACACACATATATATATATATATATATATATATATATATATATATAAAAGGAGGGATCAAATTATACCGGTGTAACTCTAAAAGAGTTACACCATTTTAATAATTTGATATATAATTAAATTTTTATCGATCTAACCGTTGAATTATATTTACATATTACCAAGATTGTTTGTGTCAAATTTTGTCAAAATTGAACAACTATAAGAAGGTAATCAAATGATCCATATTTTAGTATATTTTGAAAAGTTTATATTACGTCGATTTTAATCTATATGAATGAGGTAACAAATAATTTTGGATTAATTTGAAATTTTGTATACATGATCTATGTGAAAGGAACTTTCAATCCAACGGTGGGTTTTAAGAAAACACCATCCAGTTGAAAGTTATTAAATGGTATAATAGTTGTTTAGGTTACACCGGTGTAATTTGATTCCTTCTCTCTCTCTCTCTCTATATATATATATATATATATATATATATATATGTATGTATGTACGTTCTACAAATGTTAAAGTTAATAATCACTACTTTATATATATAATGAATAATTGTATATTTTCTTAGAACATTTTCCTATTAATCTTTTTATTTATTAAAGAAACAATTGTTAAATGTTTATTACATTTACCAATAAGTCGTTGGTTTGAGTGGTGTTGGGCTCGATCCCCTTAAGCAAGGTTTCGGATTCGAGTCTTGTGGATGGAAAAAACGTGGTTGGGAGGGGAGAACTCCACTAAAGGTGGCCGATTAGGTTCCCCGACGGAGATTAGTCATCGACAAAGTCGGTGGATACTTCGTACCAATAACATGGTAACCAAAAAAATGTTTATTACATTTTCAAGACACTACATGCATTTATTTTTTTATTTAATACTTTATAAAAAAATAAAAGAAACGAATAATTTTTTATTTTAATATATTTACTTATTCATTTAACACTTTCTTTCTATGATATATTTAAAGAATTAATAAGAAAAATACTGTAGGATGATATTTCATTATTCAACGTAAACATACTTTACACAGTATTTCTTTGATACGAACGAATCTCTTTCATTATTTAATACTTTCATTATTTAATAGTTTTGTGAAGAGACTAAATTTCCTTTATTGTATAGAACATGAACTTAAAACATTTTTTCGTAGTTTCATGTTGGTTCGTAAAAAAAAAACAAAAAAAAAAAAACGAAAATGACAGGAGCAAGTAACGATTTCTGTTATAATAATCCCTGCTTATACTAATAGTGTTGATATTAATACTGCCTCGCTATGCTCAACACGATTTTTGAATATTGATAGTAAAATAAATCAAACTTTATTCCTAAATTAGATTAAAGAATATCTATAAAAATTGAATGGACAAGTTGATTTTAACTTGACAGAAATTTATTTCATTTTTTTTTCTTATGAATGCTTTTTTAGAAATTTATCCGAAGATAGGCTCATAATCTTCCCTAATTTATTTTTGATAGTATTAGATTTTACTTTGCAAAAATTTTTATCACTTAAATAAATTTTTAGTCCATGTAATATATTTGTTTTATACTTTTAGTCCCTATAAAAAAAAATTATGATTTTGGTCCATATAATATACTCATTTTATGTTTTTAGTCCCAATTAAAAAAATTAGTCCTTATAAAATTATGAACTTTTGATATTTTTTTTATCGACAAATGTTAATTGTTAGTTTGTTAATTTTTGTTAGCGGGAGATTCGAACTCATGACCTCTCTCCTCTTCCTTTCTTCCTTCACTACTGAGTCAACCTTATAACTCCTTACAAACTTTTGATATTAATCCCTATAAAATTGTAAACTTTGATATTGGTCACTCTTATATTATTTAAGAAATGTGAAGTCTAATCTACAATAAATTACTGACATGTTATCAATAAACAGTAACAGAGACTAAAATCATAAAATATAATTTTACAGAGACCAAAACCATAAAAAAAAAAAAGTTATGGAGACTAAAAGCATAAAATGAATACATTACAGAGACTATAAATATATTTAAGCCAATTTTTATTTATCCAAACTATACAATGTGCAAAAAAAATACACATTCTTTTTAAAAATACAATGTGCAAAATTTGTAGTTTTTCTTCAAATTTTACACATTGCAAAATAGTTCATTATAAGCAAAATAGAATATATTTGTGTTAACAACATATTCTATAACACGTTCTTTTTAATATAATTTATTATTGATTAAAATTTATTGTAAACTATAAAATGACAAATAAGATTCATTAAATAAGTAGGGCTTACAAATTTTGTGATGTTAAATAAATTTCAACCAATAATAAAAATATATTAAAAAAAGAGTTTAATGATGGTGCACTGATGTAAAATAGTTTTACACTGTCATCCAATCACAGATCACCATTTGAATGACTTTTAAGATATTTTTGTAAAAGTCAACAAACTTACCAAAAATGATGGATTGTGATTAGATGACAGTGTAAAACATTTTACACTGTCAATGCATGACTTTTTTTCTTAAAAAAAAGTATGTAAAAAAATGTTAATGCATGTTTTCAATGAAATAACTACTGACCGGAATTATTTAAGGAATAGTATATATAACTTCAAATTTGGTATGTGCAAATTTAGAGTTAAAACAAAATCTTGAACCCAGTTTGTTCCTTCAAGCTAAAAAACCAATAAAACTTTATCCATGTTTAAGACACTGACTTTAAGCATAGTAAACCAAAGTGACACAGTTAATTACACTACCTCTCACAAATTTTATCTCAAATTCCGTGTTTGAATTTATCCAGGGTTAGGAAAATTCTCGAAACGTTCACAATTGCAAAACACTAATAATTTAAATATGTAACACCAAAAAACAAAACAAAAAACTATTCATTTGATATTTCTTTATCGTCTACATATGTTTTCGCACAAGTGCATACTTTTTAATCCAATCTTCTAATGTTGATACCAGAATAATGGACACTTGGACAGAGGAGAGGAGAAACAAATAAGGACAACTAATCAAAATTTGATAATCATCCGAAGGCAAGAGCAATTGTAATAAGTGAGGCAGTCTCTACCTACCTACCTAAATACTCCTCAAATTATTGTAAAGACTTTAAGTTGACTTGCTGTCAATGTTTCAAAATTTCCTACGCAATTAAAGTACGCAACCTTGCACAAAACTCTTGTTCGAATTCTATAATGTAAACGCACATCTCACATCGAATTTTATAGAACTCCCTCCGTCTAAAAATGTGTCGTAATAGATTTTTTTAGACAAATTAAGAAAAATTATTAAATAGATGAAAAAGAAAAATAATTTTATAAAAATAACCTTATTATTAATATTATATTGAAAAATTAAAACGATATTTATTAGGGATATTAGTGAAAAAAAAATAATTAATATTATATTGAAAAGCTAAATGTAACACTCATTTTGAAATAATTTTTTTTAAATACGACACTCATTTTGGAACGGAAGAGGTAATAACTAGTAAAAAAATTGATATAAGATAATTATCTAATTTTACGTGGTGTTTATAACGTACGGCTTCAACATTGGATGACAGCTAATTTTTAATATGTTAACCTAAATTAACATAAAAGTTTGAGTAAATTACAAACACTCTGCAATTTCGTCAAATAAAATTCACATGACACCCTTATATTATTTTCCCACAATAATCTCTATTAATTGTCTGAAATACTAGTATATAGTACGTATTAGGCTGACCCTTCATGTAAGTCAAAAAACAGATTACACAATGTATACTGTAAGGAGGGTTGTTAAAAATTAAACAATGAAGGTCTGGAAGGATATCCTGTGAATTTCTAAAAAAAAAATATATTAGAAGTGTCTATAATTTATTCTAAAAAAATATTTTACACTATTAAATAATTAGGTAAATATCTAATAAATACTATCTCTTGTCCTAATTATAAACAACAAAGTGACTTTTTATTTGGTCCTAATTATAAACAACAATCACTAGTTTTTAAAGTAAATTTCTTTTGTACCCTTATTTTATTGTTTACTCTATTCCCTATGTATTATGATAACCACTTAAAATTATATTGATGATTTATCTTATGTTACTTATAATTAGGATCAGAGATAGTAATTTTTAAAATAAAAATAATTGTCATAAAAATCAAGGAACAATCCACAATTAATTGTCAGTAAAATGTATTTCAATTAAATCCATTTTATAACACAATGACAACACCATATGTACATATCTTGACAGAAAACCTGGAGAAAAAAGAAAAGAAAAGGCAAAATTTGGACTTTTCTCAGAAAACCTGGACTTTTCTCAGTTTCTATAAAGTCAAAAAGTTAATAAGATTACACAAAAAAGTATTTAGAAGGTGTGGACTAAAAACCCTGAGGGGATAAATACAAATCTACAACCATTCCTCGTCATCCATGGTCACCGGAAAATGAAAGATATTAATTGTTAAGCTTAAATGTAATTTTGGTCCCTCTATTTTATATAATCTGTAATTTTAGTTCTTCTATTTTAAAATAGAGATATTTAATTTCTCTATTTTGTACAATTCATAATTTTAGTCCTCTTATTTTAAAATATAGACATTTAGTCCCTCCATTTTGTACAATTCACAATTTTAATCCCCATATTTTAAAATAAAGACATTTAATCTCTTAATTTTATAAAATCCATGATTTTTGTCCTTCAGTCAAATTAAAAGCATTGACCATTAAAATATTAACGTTGATTACAACGTGATATATGCTTCAGTGACGTGAAAGTTGTTTACAATAAATTATTAAAACTCGTGATTTTCATATTAGGACTTATGACTACTCTCGACTATTAAAATAAATGATTTTATCTTTTTTAAAATATATTTTTCATCAATTATTCTACTTAGTATTTAGAATAATTAAAAAATAAACAAATAATTTTGTATCACATCACTATATTTTAACCACGTCAAGATTGACATTAATTTTTTAATAGTCAATATTTTTAATTTGATAAAATAGTCAAAATTACGAATTTTATAAAATTAGAAGACTAAATACCTCTATTTTAAAATAAAGAGATCAAAATTATAAATTATATAAAATAGAAAAATTAAATATCTTTATTTTAAAATAAAAAAATTAAAATTATGAATTGTACAAAATTGGGAGACCAATCCACCCAATTCAATTCAACTCCGCGTTGAGCTCAGCAGCAACCATCACCACTCCCTTCACATCACAACATCGTGACGCAATGAACTGTTCCGTAATGACCAACCTGACCCAAACCATTCACGCGTTTTCCCTTTATTAATTTTCCATCCTATCACTCCAAATTCCAAGTTGCAGATAACGCGCACAGTGACGTAAAACACCAACCAATCGTTTATAATATTTTATCCACGTCATTTATCATACGGAATTAAGAAAAAACAAAATCAAGTCAAAAGTGCCGTTAATTACTCGTTACTCTACCATAAGGAAATATACGCTACGACTTTTCCTCTTTCTGTTTCTGATACGTTGAGAAACAAAAATATCTTATATTTCGAATTTGCAAATCGAATAAAAAAAATCTGTTAGAGAAAAAAAAAAAAAAAAAAAAAAAAATATATATATATATATATATATATATATATATATATATATATATATATCACAGTGCATGAAATTGAGAATCAATCTTATTCATGAGTTTTAAGAAAAATATTGCATTATTAAGAAAAACAACCATAAGTTTTCCATGAAAAACAAGAATTAACATCAAATAACTAGAGAACTGAGTCCTACTTCTACTACTACTATTTTATTCTTCGTTCTTCAATCTTCAGTCCCTAACCTAATAGCACCTAAAGCCACATGTCACGGTAGAGAATGTAATGTACAGAAGATGTTAATAACTACTTTATGTGCAGTTCTTAGTTCTTACTTACCTTTACCTAATATCTGCTTAATCCAAACCCTAGCATAATGAATCGTAAACGTACCTTTTAACAACGGAACCGTTGATTTAAACCTAAGAGCGAGTCATCATCTTCTTGAATTCCTCGAAGTTGACGTTGCCGTCGCCGTCAGCGTCGACGTTGCTGATCATTCTCCGGCAGTCGCTGAGGGAGCACTTCTCGCCGAGCTTCCGGAGCACGTCGTGCAACTCCTTCGCGGAGATGAGGCCGTTCTTGTCGACGTCGTAGAGATCGAACGCGTCGCGGAGCTCTTTCGAGTCGTCCTTTCCGGCGTCATTGCAGTGGAAGTCCGCGAACTCCTTGAGGTCGATGAAACCGTCGCCGTTTTGGTCGAGCTCCTCCATCATGCGTTTCAACTCCTCGCTCGTCGTTTGGGATCCGAGCGTGCTGAGCATGTCCTTCAGCTCCGTACTCGAGATTTTTCCGTCGCCGTTCTTGTCGAACTTGTTGAAGATCTGGCGCACCTCGTCGTCCATGGCGTCTCACTCCACAATTGGTGAGAGTGAGAAACGAAGATGAAAAATCTCAGGTAACGCGTGCGTTAGGGCTTGGAGGTTTTTTCGTTCTCACGCGAAACGGAACGTCGTTATGTATATGGTTTGGTTGTTGTATTTATAGTGCGCCGTTTGTTTCACGCGGTTTCTTACTGAACGCGTTGATGACAAAGTGGGGGCCTTGGAGGGTAGATCAACGGCAATTGAGTGTACTGGAAGACAAGGGAACCATGACGTGACCGTTGGCCAATAATATTTCGACGCGTGTCAGTACAAGTAAATGGAGTGCACGGGAATATCGTTTGTGTGCGGGAGAGTGAAAGAAAAAACAACAATTTTAGAAACAATTTTGGTATCAGTTATTTAAAGGATATATCTTTTATAATCAAATCAATTTAGAAGAAGGGTAATTTGTTTCTATATTAAAACGATCATACTAAATAAAATAATTATTTAAAAGATATTTTAAACTAATTATTTATTATCACCTTTATTCTTGTTAAATTATTTTAAGGATAAATTTAGAAGAAGGGTAATTTTTTTCTATATTAAAAGTATTAATTACAGAAATAAAATAAAATAATTCTGTTTTGTAAATTTATTTAATTTAATTTAATATCTTAAAAGTATTTTTCTAATTGTGTTTCTACACATATTTTTATAAATAAGAACGAATGTAGTAATTGAAATATTTGTTTTTATATCTATTAAATTATTCAACTTGGATTTGAGCACGATTCTGTCCATTTTTCCGTGAAACATAATTGTGATTCGCATAAAAAAAAGTTTAAATGTAATTTTAGTTTCTTTATTTTTTAAAATCTGTAATTTTAGTCTTTCTATTTTAGAATAGAAATATTTAGTCCCTCTATTTTTCAAAATCTGCAGTTTTGATTCCCTTATTTTAAAATATAGACATTTAGTCCTTCAGTTTTGTAAAATTTACGATTTTGATCCTTCCGTCAAATTAAAAACATTAATTATTAAGAAATTAACGTTGACTATAATGTTGATTAAACAAATAATTTCATGTCACGTTACTAAATTTGGGACACATCATGTCACGTCACCAAAATTGCATTTAAGCTTTAAAAAAAATCTTCAAATATACGTTGTGGTAGTTACAAAATCACATTTATTTGTTTATTGCCTAGTTTTCTAATTAATTTTTTATTGACTTTAATTAGGGTGTAATTGTTTTTTTTTTCGTTCATTTCTCTCTTGTAACAAAAAAAAATCAATCAATATATCATATTGAATAGTAGTATATAACTTGTAATAAATGTTATAATTGTCCCCTTTTTAAGATATAGTAACATCAATTTGATTTTTTTTACTTCATAGTAACATCAATTTGATTGTGATTCATAAATTCAATTTAAAATTTTGCTCATGCTTTATAAATTTAAATCTCACACAATTAAATTTTTCTTGATGCAATCAATCATAATATTCATATTTTTATGCATATTTATTTCATCATAATTTTGAATTTAAATCATTATGCCATTGGTATAAATTTTTATTTTAATTATATCAAATCAAATATTAAAAAAAGCATCACAGAAACATATATCAGTAACTGTGAAATAATATTAATTACAAGTAAAATAAGTACTATGAAATTTTTTTATATCATTGACAATTACAATTAAAATAAATAATATAAATTGAAACATATATCAGTATTCTTGTTTTAACTGAAATTAGTAATAAGTCAATTAATCTCAATGATATAATTATCTTAATTGTATAATTGAAACAATAAGTCATGAAAATATTAGTATAATTATTTCAAATAAAATTTTAAATAAGTCAAGTAATTCCAATTATATAATTTAAATAACATCACTGAAATACATTAGTATCAATCAAATTAGCGGTATTATATTTGAAACAATATTTATTACAATTAAGTATTTTAGTATAATTATATAAAATCAATTAACAACGTATAATTCAAATAATATTAATTAGGTATTTAAATATTTTTTTTAATGACTGCACCTACTAGCAGAAAAATCTACAAAGTTAAAAAAATTATAATAGTAGTATTATAGAACATTTTGAATAATCTTTATACAAATTAAAATTTAATTTAATTTTTTTATCGATTTAAATATTTATCTTAAATCTTCGTTTCATTTTTTAATGTCATAAAGCATATGTTCAAAATTAAATATTAACCATGTTCAGAATCATTGTAAAAGAAAAAGAAAAAGAAAGCTCTATAATGCTTATTTACATTAAAATGGACTTGTATATAACACACATTCATTTTTCAATAAATATATATATATATATATATATATATATATATATATATATATATATTTTAAAATATATGGGGAAAATGTTAGTTAGGCAAGTATAATTTATTCTAAAAGATTTTTTTTTGTTACAATTCTAAAAGATTGTACTATTGAAGAAGAAGAAAATAGTACATGTAAGTTCCATTATTTTTTAATCTATTTCTCATATAAAATTACTGTACAAACAGGCCAGCTTTAATTCCATCTACGGTAAATTATTTCTCTCGCTGGAAATAAACAGACTGTAAGTATCAGTGACTTAGGAGCGAGGTAGTCAAGGTCAAGTTATGATCCGAGACTCGTACCTGTTCCACGCGTTGCCCGTACAGTTGTTAGGTTGAGTATTTTTTTTTTTAAATAAATGATTAATTTCATTTTCAAAGGTGTGAGACGCTGTTAATTTAATCTCTAGTAATAAAATGATAAAAAAAAAGTTTTTTGAAAGTGCAATTCATCATTTATTTTAGTTCAAAATTTAAAACATTATGTGTCTTAAATGACAATATTAATATGTTTTTAGGTACTAAAATGACAATAAATAACTAAGTTTAAGGATTAAAGTGACAACATTGGAATTTTCAGGGATATTTTTGTCACTTTATTACCTTTAGAAACTAAATTGACCGCATCTCATACTTTGAGGACAATTTTTGACATTTTTGTCATTTTTCCCTTCATTTTATGAGGAAATAAGCTAAATAATAATGTAAAATAATTTTATGTTATAATTTAATTATAAATCATCATATAAAGTAAGTTTATTGATTTTTACAACACTAACAATGTATAGTCATTAATAGTATGTTTGGTTGGATGAAAAGAAAATAAAAATGAGATCAAACACAAATAATAAAGTTTTTTTTCTCTTTTGTTTAGTTGAAGAGAAAGTGGAAGAAAAAGGAAGAAAAAAGTTGACTTCTAAAAATAAAAATTTAAGGCATGTTTGAAGTATTTACGAGTTTTTGATTTTTAGTTTTTAAATATTTTTGAAACAAAATGTGTTTGGTAAAAATTGAGCTAAAATGTGTTTTAACTCAATTTCAAAACTCTTTTACCTTCATTTTCAAAATCAAGAATAAAGGGTTTGTAAATTTAATTTTTAGTTTTAGAAAAGCATACTCTCTCCCTACATTTAACAATGACCCTTTCCGCTACCGCTACCGCTACCACCACCACTATTACTGTCATTGACATGACACCATCACCACTAACATTGTCGTCGCTACCACCATCACCACTATTAGCATTACTACCATTGTCACCATTACTGACACCATCACCACTACCACCTGCCACTACTATCACCGCCATCACCATTGATACCATCGCCACTAGCATCGCTACCACTACCGACACTACCACCATCACCACCACTATTGGCACTAGCACCACCAACCACCACTATCAGCACCACCACCGTCAACACCACTATCGGCACCTCCGACACCAACTATAATTATTATCATCATCATTGCAAAAACACACTCTTAAACAAATTTTAATATAATTAGAAACTTTTAAAATGAGTTTATCTTGAAACTAAAAATTAGGGAAAACAAAAAAAAACTATGCAAATTTTAAAAATTGATTTTTAATTTTTTTTTAAACTAAAACTAAAAACTGATTGTTATTTTTAAATTTTTTTAAACTTAAAACTAAAAATCATCTCAAATGAACCCTAAAATTTTCTTTCCTTTTATTTTTTTTAATTTAAATTTCAAACTTTATTTTTCTTTCCTCACTTTTTTTACATCCAACCATGTAAAAAAATGTAAAAAAAATCACTATTTTTTTTACATCCAACCAAATAAAGCATAAGGAGCCCTGTGATGAATACAAAGCGAACTATTCTTTCGCCTTTTACTAAAGAATACCGTGTATTCATCACTTTAAGCTGCATACGCCAATTTTTGGAAAAGCATAAATCCATCTTTTATTGGCCAAAATATAATTAATTCACAATATAAAATTTTTAGATAACAATGTATAATTTTTATTTATTTATTTATTTCGGATATTGCTTCACAAAAGCGTGTGGACTTGCATGCTGCCGGTTATATAGGAAAACAAAGGCACGTTGCAAGTTCATTTTTAAATAATGATTGATTACCTTCCTCTGTCTGATGATAGATATAAATGGATTAATTAATGCAGCGTCTACTTATATACGAGAGCGGGGTTAATGTCCTTTTCTTTCGGTTACATATACAATGTCTATGATTATTATGACGGCTTAATTAATCGTATTGAACCCTCGTTCTTATTGTTGGTAGTTGTGGGCAGACCCAAGATTCAATGACTGGGGGACCAAAATTAAATAAATATGTAAACATTAAAATTCATACAATATATATATATATATATATATATATATATATATATATATATATATATATATATATTCTAAAATGATTTAAAAATATATAATAAAGAATACATTTACATAGAAGATATTAAACATATTTATAAAAACCCTAAATTACAAATGACAATAACCAATTTCATATGTCACTAAGAACTTTAATGAATTTATAATAAAATTTGATATTTATGTTAGCTATATCTTTCTTACGAAAAATCCTATTAATCATATTCCAAAAATCTATTAAATTTGAATAAATTATGTTACTCCCTAAATTATTTTTTAGGACAATAATAGCTAACAATCATTGAAGAATAATTTACTTTCAGGAAGTTGAAAATTGAAGAAAAATATTTGTTGTGACAAAGGCTACAACTTTGAAAGTAAATTATGACAAACCTTTAGTACAACTTGATATCTAATTTGCTTTCCTAAGATTTACATAGCATGCGAGTCTGGATCAGTGAACTAAGATTGAAAGCACAGTGGAACCTCACAATGGTAAAAATTAAAAACAAAGAACGAGACAAGAAAAACAAAGAGATTATAGGAAAATGGTAATAGAAAGATTCAATGTTTGTTGATGGGTTTCAAAATTTAAGTTGTCAATTTTATATATAGTATTTGTAAAGTTTGACCCATTGGCAATCATTTTATTACAAACTACAATTATTTATAGCTTTTAAAATAATAATAATAACACATTATAAAAGAAAAATAAATAATACTCAAATATTTTATCTAGAAAAGGCAAAATATGTAATTATCTCTACAATAAATATTACAAAAGAATAGAATATTTTATTAAAATATAAAAATGATAAATAATACTTAAATAATATTATTTACATACTTAAATTCCCTGAGAAAAATAATTATTTAATATTAATTTTCTTAATTACTAATATAAATAAACTAAATTGAAAAAAATGGGGGGGGGGGGGGGGGGGGGGGGGGCCCTCTGCCCCTGAGTGGCTGAGTGGTACAACATCTATAACAATATAAAGGCTACTTTTTTTGGTACACAATATAAAAGTTATAAATCTGTTTTGTTTACATATATTTTTTTTAGATGTTTTTATCTTTTAACTGTTATAAATTATTTATTATTTATGTACCAAAAAATTTATTTATTATTCTATTTTAAAAGTTAATTAATAAGTGAAAGTTATTAAATATAAGTATTGATAAAACTACTATATGTTAAAATAGCTGATAAACATAAAATAATAAAAATAAGCATATTTATATGATATTTTATATAAATTTTAGTTTTATTTTATAGATAAAAAATATTTTTGGGTACTTATAGTTGTTTTTAATTAATTTTGAATTCTTATAATTTTTTAGTTTTAATTATTATATTATTTTCATGTTGTGCATTCTACTATTAATTTTATATTATATATCTAAGAGCATCTTTAATGGAGCAACCCTCTATAAGTGCTTCCAATAGGACCCACTTGTACACATCACTCATTTTTACTCTTCCCAATATAAGCATCTCTAAGCACTTAATTCCTCCAATGGAGCAACTCTCCTTAGGTGCTTCCAATGGGTCCCACCAAAAAGCTTACATATTTATATTTTATTAATTATTTATTAAATTATAATTATTTTATAAATAAAATAATTATTTTTTAAAAATTAAGGGATTTATTTATGCTATTATTTAGAAAAATATTTTTTTAATAATACAAAATAATTTTTTTTTAAAAAAGCCAGTTGAGAATTTTATGAGAATAAAAATAAGAAAAAAATGATAGGTTTAATTGTGTAAGAAAAATTTGAAGTACTCCTTATTTATAAGAATGTTGATATACAATAGTAAAATTAAAAAAATAGTAAAATAACAATCAAATTTTGCTAATTGCCGATTGATATCCAAACTGCGCAAATTGAGAAATAATATTTTAATGATATTTTTTTTTAATTAAATAAGCTAAAGCACCGGTGCTTTAGCTAGCAATCGGTGCTTTAATTTTTTAATTGGGTCTCTGAACTTCTATTTTTTTTTTATTAGGTCCCTACCGTTAATGGAGTTAACAGTAGTTAACGGCAATGACTTAATTAAAAATTAAATAAAAATTCAGGGACCCAATTGAAAAAAAAAATAGTTCAGGAACCTAATTAAAAATTGTCGAATAGTATAAGGACTTACAGATTAATTTAACCTAAATTATAATATTATTATTTGTCAATAAAAAAGTTTTTATTTTTTATTATAATATTATTATTTGTCAGTAAAAAAGTTTTTATTTTATTTTAAAACTTTAAAGCACCGGTGCTTTCTAAAGCAACCGGTGCTTCCTAAAGCAACGCTCCTTCACTCGCACAACGGCACAATGCTTCCCAGGCAACGATGCTTCCAAATGTGGGTTGCTTCTCTGCCGGTGTTAAAGATGCTCTAAATATTCAATCAAGTTTAGAATAAAAAAATACACTGAAATAGATGTTATACCTTCATTGTGCCAATAATACGGTACATTATGTATTAGTTAAAATAAATACCGTAATATAAAAAATCCAAAAAATAATAGCAAAAATGAATGATAAAATCCTACCTAATGTAAAAAGAGTAAAAAGTAAATTTAATAAATATTTTAAAAAAAGAGAAAATAGAAGAAATTAGAAGTTAAAATATTACTTGAAGTAACATCTACAAAAACTATAAACTACTAAAAAGAATCTAGATAGCATGTCTGCTTGCGCGTGTATTTTTCAACTTTTTTCACATCCACTTCTAAATTTACGTAGAAATTATAATAAGGGCCTGCTTCAATTAGACGTGGATAATCACTTTAGAAAATTGAAACCAAACATGAACATATGCATATTTGCAAACGGGGATTTTCATCCTATAAAGGGAGGTTTCTTCTAATTGCTTAAATTAAAGTCCTTAATTAACTCCTTATAATATTAAGGAAAAATATATAAATGAAATAAAATCATATAATTACGTGAAGGGTCAAAACTCAAAAGCAGAATTAACGACAGACCGACATATAATTTTTATTTACAAAAAAATATGATAACTACGATTGCTTTTCTTCGAACCTCTTGATGCTAACAGATGCAATGCACCACGACAACAGGTGTCCTGTGATACAATTTTCTCATGCAGATAACAAAACATAGAAAACCAGAAGAAAGACAAGCTGTCAGCAATATTGGTAGTGACTATAAATAGGAAAGGAGTAAAGTCCCTATTATTGCAAGGAAAATGTGCACGATCATCCACAACACAATTTCACATGGCCAGCTTGCCTTATGTGGTTTATGGTTCAACTCTTCTTCTAACTTGACAAGACAAAAATAATATCAAGGATTATTTAGCTCCTTTTACAGCGTTAGTATAATTATATAAATTAATTGAAAATTAACATTTTAATTTTTTATAATTTCATAATTTATTATATATGTACATATATATGACACATGAGCATATTTTAAATTTTATTTTCTGGAATTTATCCTTCGTCTTATCAGAACAAAATCCCAACAATTTGAATGTATTATACGCCGTCATTAATTTTGTGTTACTCTTTTCCATTTGTCGTATTATCCTCTCATGTGTTGCCTCAAAACATGTATGGTGGGTTTGGCACTTGGCAGCTGGAACCTGAAGAATATACCAGCAATATCACTTCATTCATGTGATTGTGATCATTTACGCGCTTTAAACTTTAAAGTCTGTTCGGTATGCAGATCAAGAATGGAAGAAGGAAAATATACCTATGCACTAAAACGGGTCTAGTGGTGAAATTGAGGTCCTTTTAAGTATTTAACTTAATTGTATATTTAATATTTGAACTCAAGATAATTAGGCTAGAACAACTCATGTTAATTGATCTATGTGCTAGGTGGTATCAAATTTTATTACTTAAAATAAATTAGGTTACAATAATATAAACTATTTAATTAATTTTTATCCAAAGTAAGTTAAAAATATAAATTTAAAATATATAATATTCAATAATATTCATAAAAAAATTAAAGGATATATTTAAAAATTATAAATTTTAAAATGAATTAAAAATTAGAAATATTGTATATACACTCTTATATAACATAATGAAAATTAAAATAGAGACATAGAGACGGAATCATTTTCATTTCTAAGATATTTGAATTTTAAAATGAATTAAAATATGTGCATAATACTCTCAGACATTAATATTTTCACATTACCCATAACAAGTTAATGATTATTAATAATGATAAAAATTAGTACATTAGTAATATTTTTTTTTAAAAACTAATCAAATGAATTAATTTACCTACTTTTATTGATTTGTATAATTTCATTACAAGTGACTTATATTAAGGATTGAAGTATATAGTATTTTTTTAAAATCATGTCAACCAAACGTGTTGATGAGAATGATATTAAACTTTGAAAAAAATGCCCCATTGGGGAAATTATATTTTTCTTCATTATTCTTATTATTTTTAGCTATTTATGTGATGATTTTAGTTTTATTTTGGTATCTGCTTCACTAAATTTGGTTCACTTTGGTTCCACAACTTTTCCTCATACATCAAGGAGAAAAAGAAACTCCCAATCACAACATCAAATTTGTTGTCCTCATAAGCACTTTTGGGAATCAACAAAGGATCGCCCTCCCTCTAATCTAATCCTCACTTTTATCTTTTCGTTCACTTAAGAGAGAGAGAGTTAAAAAAATTTAGTTCTGAAATAGATAAAAATTTCTCTCAAGTGACTATACTATTGTTTCGATAACCAACTTTCTCAAACATAACCAAATTTGAGTCCTTACTTTGAAGAATCTGATTTGATATCAGAAGTTTTTTTAATCATACTTATTATGTTTATCATTTATGCATATAAAAAATCTTCATTTTTTTAAAAATTTCCATACCGGTGGCAGGGGTAAATAAAACTAGGTTTTGTTATTTAACGGTTTTAGCAACATGACATGATTCTCAGTTGGACAGCGTCATCACTAAGCAGTCCAAAACATGCAAATGGTTAATGAATCTGTTGTCTGAAAAATAAATAAATACAAAATAAATAAAAAGCAGCACAGAAGAAACTGCACCTTGTACATTCTGTTCCCTTTGCTTACATCCAATTTTCGTCCATTCCAAAGCCAATTTTCACACAAACCCCATCAATTCTCACGCCCCCATAACTCCAACAAAATACTCAATTTCTGGAGATTAAGCGAGAAAAGAGAAGAAATTGAAGAGCCAAGGGTGTGAGGGGTGTTGAGTAGTGATTTTTCCTTGTTTGATGGCTCTTCACTGTGGTGCTTTCTGCTTCAGGAGTGTGGCTTCTCACCCTCCAAGTTCTGTCAAGTTGAGTCAGCCCACTGTCAAAGCTTCCGCCTTTTCTTCCCCTCTTGCCCCTCCACTTGTCAAATTGAATGTCCGAGGTAATCCAACTTCTGGGTCTTCATGAAATCCAAATTTTATGCATGATATAAGATGAGCAACTGCTTTCTGTTCTGCTTAAATCTTTGCAGTGTTTTGGAATATGTTTGTTGCAATTAGGGGAGGATGCAGTTTGTATTATCAATTTGAGTTGTGTGCATGTAAGCATTTAGGTGTATGTGGAAAATCAACTTAATTAAGTGCTAATTTAGTAAGCTTAGCTCTTATAAGTTACTACCTCCGTCCCCTATTTATAAGACGTTGTTAATTAATTTACGCTTATTAAGAAAATTGAGTTAATCTAAATATTAGCATTAAATATGTCTGTAATTTTAATATTTTTTCAAATTTATCTTTAAATAATTAATGCATGGAGAGAGAATAATAGTAGTGGAGTTTTAATTTTTAAGCATGGAGAGAGAATAATAGTAGTGGAGTTTTAATTTTTAAACTAAACTCTTTAATTTTTCAATTCTCATAAGAGAGAGAAAGAGATAATTCAAATTATTTATGGACTGAAATAATTAAAGATATTTTGGCAAAAAAATAATAAATGTAATGAACAATTAGAATAAAGTCTTATAAAAAGAATAAGAAAATTTCAAAACAATGTTTTGTAAAAAGGATCGAAGGTAATATAATGTGAGAGTTTTTGTAACAAAATTTATAATGAGACTTGTTAAAACAAGAATTTAATAGGCATGCACTATGAGCGTACACATTTTTTTTTACTATCAACCAATCAGAAATTATCTTTGGTATGACTTTTAAGATAATTATTATAAAAAATTAACAAACTTGCTGGTTTGTCATTGAATAACAGTGTTTAAACTTAAAATGTTGTTCTTAAAATAGGCTTAAAAATGTTTATAGGAGTTATAAACTATTTTCATAAGTACAAATAAGCTTTGTAAAAACTCTTTATAATGCCTCCTTAATTTAAAGATTATGTTGCTTCTTTCTTTAGTTTCACTTCTGGAGATATCAAGTTATGATATGAATATATTTTCACTTCTCAACTTTTCTTTGCTACAGGAAAGGCTTTTCCTGGTGATGGGACACCTGAATCAAAGGAATCACCTCTTGTGGTTTGTTTCGGGGAAATGCTAATTGATTTTGTCCCGACTACCAATGGCCTTTCTTTGGCTGAAGCACCTGCTTTTAAAAAGGCTCCAGGAGGTGCCCCTGCTAATGTTGCAGTAGGCATATCTCGATTAGGAGGTTCATCAGCTTTTATTGGAAAGGTATTATATAAATACTTCTCTGGGTTCTTTCTATAGTTTTGATAGGTGAAAGGAAGCATCATATTTAAATGTGCAACTTAGGCATACAGCCAATATTGACTTTGCTTGCAAACATGAAATTATCCTGGCATCCTTTTTCCTGTGCTGCCAAACTTTTCCCAAACAAAACAAGGGGCTTGCTTGGTTAATCCCACCATGTTTGTTTACAGAATCAGTTTTTACGAAAAAGAAGATAGGGTTGATCAAGAGTTAACTCCCATTTTGGTCCTTGAAATATTTATGAGACGTCAAATTAGTCCCTACAAGATTTGTGTCATTAGTATAGTCCCTCAATAATGAAATTTGCTACCATGTTAGTTCCTGTTAGCCTCCATAATAAACATCACTAATGGATTCCAAAGTGACCTGTTAAGTGCTAATATAATATGGCTTGTTAATGTTATCTAAGCATTTGTGTAGCAACACCACCTAGGCATTCACTTGGTGCACATGCTGGCAAAGTGATTAATCTGATGAGATGTCAAATTTTCAAGAATTAAAGTCTGACATGAATTTTTGAGTGGCAAAAACAGGGTTTAACTCCTTTTTTTCACTAACAATACTAATGTACAGTACCAGGGCGGTTGTGGAAGGGGTTGTGCATTCGAGGTCCCTTTAGATGGCTCATAGGCTCTATATTTTTAGGGATTTGGTCTCTATAATAGAAGTGTGTGGGTTTAGATGGTTTCTAGGCTTAATTGTATATAGAAAAGGGTGACAAATGGTTTGTGGTGGTACCGCATTGTGGGAATGGTGACCTAAGCAAGTGGTAGTTAATGTTTCCAGGTGGCTTGATGTTGGCTTTTGGTTTGGTTTGGTTAAGTTCTGTTTAGATGTTGCTATGGGAAATGTATTTCAAGGGGGGTGGTTTTGGCTTTTCTATTCCGTGTGATGTGCAGGAGGTATGGGTTTATTGGTTGTTTGATAGGTATTATGTTGATGTTAGAGTTGAAGGATGTTTTGTGTTTGCTTGAAACATGCAAGGTTTCATTTTGCTCTTGGGGATTACAGGCTTCTTGTTCTAGACAATCGGCTCTCTATTGGGGTAGGATTTATGTTGAAGAATCATCCAAGTTTATCAAATTTCTCAATGTTTTGCTGACTTTACTAACCCACACCCTTCTTCTGGCCCTTGTGTATGGTTCCCTGAAATTGAATCCTAAATTATTATAACACTTGGTGTTTTATGCCCTTGCTTGCTTGTTGAGTAGTTCCATTTTACAAGACTTGATAATTAATTTTATAAGATCAGAATTATGTCCATAATTGTGTGTTTACAGCTAATCTTCAGTTGTGCCCTTTACTATGTAATTTTTCCTGCTGTTTAGTATGAAAGGCAAATGAGAATCTGATATGATAAATAAACTCAAATTTTGAACAGTATTCTATTAATTTTTTTTATAAATTAGAAGTCATAGTTAAAGTTTCTCTTCAAAATTCATGCTCAACAAGAATTTAATGCTTCATGCAATGTGAACAGGTTGGTGAGGATGAATTTGGGTATATGCTTGCTGATATACTCAAGGAAAATAATGTAAACAATGAAGGGATGCGTTTTGACCCTGGTGCACGAACTGCTTTAGCATTTGTTACCCTGAGGAGTGATGGAGAGCGAGAGTTCATGTTTTATCGTAATCCCAGTGCTGATATGCTGCTCCAAGAAGATGAACTGGATTTGGACCTAATCAGAAAGGTAAAACCAAAAGTGGAATTTGTGGTAGTCAAACTAAAGCAAAATGTATGCCAGAATCCATGAGTTGAATCAAAGGGAAATCAGACCACTATTGAGCAAGTTATTTAACATTCTTTATGTTGCCCTTTTCTCAAGTAATCTTTGTTCAGTTACTCCAAATCACTTCATTCAACCAGTACTTTGTTAATTGTTTAAACATTAGAACTCACTGTGTAAGGATCTAAACCATCGTTTTGATTACTTATATAGCATTATTGTTTCTGTAGTTTAAGAATTCCCTTTCAGGTTTCCTTAATATCAGGTAAAACATCAAAATGATTGCCAAGTCTATGTTCCTTTTAATATTTTCCACTTTGACTCTACTTAATTCATAAATTCTAGTAATATTGTTCTATTATTTCTTTCTGTCAGGCCAAGATCTTCCATTATGGTTCTATAAGTCTTATAACAGAACCATGCAAATCAGCACACATAGCTGCAGCAAAAGCTGCAAAAGATGCTGGTGTAGTTCTGTCTTATGACCCTAATCTGAGGCTTCCTTTATGGCCTTCTGCGGATAGTGCAAGAGAAGGAATTCTGAGTATATGGGAGACTGCAGATATCATTAAGGTTCCTCTCCTAGCAATAGGGCAGAATATATTTTCTTTAGCAATAGTCTTTTTCTTGTTCCCTTTTTCAAGAGTACAGATTACAAGGGAATGTAAAATAACAGACAACAATACCATCTCTAACAACCAATCTGATAATTATTCAGATAAGTGAAGAAGAGATTTCTTTTCTTACAAAAGGTGAGGACCCATATGATGATGCTGTCATTCGTAAACTATTCCATCCAAACCTCAAGCTACTCCTAGTTACTGAAGGTGCAGAGGGCTGCAGATATTACACCAAGGTAAGCCTTCCTAAGATGCTACTTTCCGAATTCACCCCAAAAAAAAAGATGCTACTTTCCGAAATTCATTTAAACTCTTGCTAATATTTGTTTTATGGTCACCATTTAGTGTATCTTCAAAGGCATGGAAGTAACATTTGTCAATTAAGTAGTTGTTGCATAAACTGTACCCTCATATTCCTATCAGATTAATTGAAACAAGTTGTTTCTACTTTCTAGCACAATAAATGTGTGTGTGTGTGTGTATTAGTTGTAAATGATTGAAAACAATATCAGGGATATTTGGTTATTAGTTGATCCACCGTGATTGACATCCATATCTTATGGAATTTGATTACAAAAAACAACTAAAAAGAAGTCCTGGAAAAGTTATTAGTTCTAAATTCTGATAACATTTATGCTGCTAGTTATAGTGTATTAATGTATTACTGATAACTATGATTTGAAACCTGTCCTATTTCTTTGCAGGAGTTCGGTGGTAGGGTCAAGGGATTGAAGGTGGATGCTGTTGACACCACTGGTGCTGGTGATGCATTTGTGGCTGGAATATTATCACAATTAGCTGTGGATCTCTCAATACTTCAGGTGAGCAAAATGTATATGCTTTATTATCAACCATCCCAAAAGTTTACATCACACAACTGCAGAAACTCATGTTGTACGAAACATCTATTATTGTTTGAATTATTAAAACAAAACTCAATCTCTTGCATCTTAATTATGCAATTTTATATGTCTGTCACCCAATGTAAAACAGAGAAGAATTGAAAAGTGGCTTGATTAAAATAATCTCCCTGCACATGGCAATATGGTTGTTTTTTACACTCTGGTCCTGATCCAATCATAGATTGTCATGTGTGGTAAAATTAATAATTTTTGTGATTTATGATTGCAGAAAGAGGAGGAGTTGAGAGATTCTCTCAAGTTTGCTAATGTCTGTGGTGCATTAACTGTGACAGAGAGAGGTGCAATACCAGCTTTGCCCACCAAGGAAGCTGTTCTGAATGTTATGCTTAAGCCCGTATCCTAACTTTATTACAGCCACTCTTTGTAATTATGTGAGTCAATGCAGATCAATTTTTTTTTCTTTTTTCGAAGGGAAGTATTTAAATTCTTAGGAACTTGTGAGTTAGTGCAATAAATAAGAACTGGTCGTTTCAATAATTTGGCAAATGCTCAGTTCAAGCAAAATTCTACCAATCCAATCCATCATTGGGTAATGTAGAATCGTTCTCCATGCATCAATTTATACTACTATTTGTTAGCCAAGCTTCTATTCAGTTCATGGTTGCATATTGAACATGTGACCTACTAAGCAAAATCTTTTCAATCAATCTATCGTGAAATAATTGTTATATCTAACATCAGTACTCCCGACATTAATTGCTATGTCCAATTTGTAAGTATTCGTGATATTTTTTTTATTTAAGTGAAATATAAAAATATAAAAAAGGAAAAGTTTGTTTAAGAGAAAATATTTAAAATTACAAAAGAGATATACACAATTTAGTAGATTAAATAATATTTATTAAATTGATGATAAATATGAATAAGCATATTTTGTTATGTAAGTTATAAAAATAAGAGATAAGAGAGTGGATTTAGAGTATTAAATAAAAAATAGATTTTAATATGATTTTAATTTCTGTAAATATAATTAAATTTGATTTTAGTCTTTAAAAAAAAACTTGTTAATTTTGTTATTAATAAAAAAAAAATTTAACTTTTTATCATTCGTTAATAATAATGTGACATGCATCTAACTATATCATATTAGTAATTATTCTAAGGTGACATACGACAATATACACAAATACATGTCACATTATCAGTAAGTAGTGGAAATGATTGTTTTAGAAAGTTTAAAATTTATAAAGAGAAAAACTAATCATAGTATTTTTAAAAGACTAAAATTAAATTTTATTACAAAAACTAAAAATATATTTTCCCTAAACAATAATAAAGTAGAAAAAAGGACATGCAAGAAGCATAGAAGAAAAGAGTTCATAACAAAATTGCCTTTCTTTTACGAGTGAGAACTTTCATCTACACCTACATCTGTCTAAACTTCGTCACGTGTTGGGCTCTTGTGCGATTTTTTTTTTTTTCTCGGCAGTGGATTTTTGGTTATTTGTAGTACAGATAACAAAAAATCCATTTTGTACGCTAGCAAATGACTTTATTGAATGGATATCATATTTGCTTTTGACCTGGGTCTTGTTTATCCAAGTATTGTTACGTTATTAAAGTAATCGAATTCATTAAATGATTATATTACTTTAGTTTCTTTTTACATGTCCTTTAATATTATAACATACAAACTAAAAAATAGTATTAATAATCGAATTATTTTTACATGTTCTTTTTTCTTCGATTTTGATATTTTTTCTAAGAGAAATTATTACATTATCTGAGACAATAAATTTACACGTCACACGTAATTACAATTTTTTTATTTATAAATAACGAGCTATATAACAATTAATCAAGACATATATAATTTTAGATGATATAATAATTTCTCGAATTTTCAAAGTATCCTAAGATAAAGCGAATCCACAAAAAAGAGAAGCCACGTGGACGTAGTGGTCTTTCACATTCTCCCATTGCAAATTGAACCAACGGTAAAACAATTTCAACCATAACTTAGAAAGATCCCGAACCTCCATTCCATTAATTTCCTAGACATTTTCAACCATAGATAAGTATGGTAAAACGGTTGTGAACAATGACCAAGTCTCATTATCATTTTACAAAAAAGGACACAACACCCCGATATTAAAGGGTGTCCTTACATCATGGGCACCCTCCCTCTTTAAGAACCAAGTTCCAAATCCTTTGGCCAATCTCCAATTTCAGTGCAACTCCAAATTAAACTAACCAGAAGCAACTCGTACGTTGTCATACACACACCATTAATATTCTATCAATCCACCACAATGGCTGATGATCCTCAAGATGTAGCCGATAGGGAGCGAATTTTCAAGCGTTTTGACGCCAATGGCGATGGCCAAATCTCTTCAGCTGAGCTTGGGGAAGCACTCAAGACCCTTGGATCAGTCACAGCAGAAGAGGTGCAAAGGATGATGGAAGAGATTGACACTGATGGAGATGGCTACATTTCATATGAAGAGTTCACAGAATTCGCCAGAGCCAACCGCGGCCTAGTCAAAGATGTTGCCAAGATTTTTTAACTTAACTAACCCCACCCGCCCTTCTGTAATTAGAGTTTAATGGTCATGTACTGTCGTAAAAACTTTTACCTTGTCAGTCGATCACACATCTATGTTGTTATGAATTTCTATTTTCTCTTGTAATTAATTAATTAAATTTCATTCTTCCTTCCCTTTGTGCTGCTATGATGTCAGCAATGGGAAGAGAAAACGGTTTTTGTGTGTGCATGGTTTCTATATACATGATGATGACAATGAGAGGTTCATTCATTTCATGATGTCAGACTCTCTTATGGACCTTTTATTTTCTTTTCCATATTGGAACCGCCTTAATAGTTGTACTGTTTTGTGGTCTGACTTATTATGTGTATTATTATATAACAAGGTCCTTGCTCTAGACGCCAAGATAGGTGCACCAACAATCAGAGATGATCTAATCTTATTAAATGGAACCTACTTTAAAACACAAATATTGTAAGCTTGTACGTCATCTAAACAAGTAGTATCTCTATGCAACTAATGTTCATCAACTATATAGTATGTAGACATACGACATAGTTTTATACATTATCTACATTCAACTAATGTTCATCAATAGGCTTGGTTGTGTGGGTGTGCTTTCTTTTGGCCTGAATCCGTCGAGAGAGAACTAGAACAGGGGTCTTTAAAAACTTGTATGTTCTAGAGCCAAGACAAAGAATCCCAAGGATAAACAGATAATAACGAGTTTTCCTATTAACCATAAATAATGAATGAAAATAGAATTTAATTAGAATACACCACCAGCAACAAGATGTTTTATATTATCATTTATCATGTACTATCATTTAATTAAAAATTGCTACTTTTATGATAATTACTTTAAAAGTTATATCTAAGATGATTTCTAATTGATTGACCATGTATGAAAATTAAAGTCAGGAAAATATATTACACTTTACCCCTTTGGGTAAGGGGAAGGTAAAGGGAAGAAATGTACAAACAAGCAGTATTCCTCTGAGCTTCTATTTCTACTAACAACTTGAAAACATTCACATCTAATCCCTGCACTATTCTGGTGAGAATCATGGCAAAAATAATTCTCAACGACCATAGAGAAAATCATCATCCTCACACTCTGGAACTCCTAGCATTGCCAAAGCCAAGTGACTTTTCATCTCATTATTTGTTTGTTGTAACTGAGGGTAATAATCAATCACATATCCATTACCAAAATAGCCAGACTTCCTTCTTCTAGAGAAGACAGGCTCTACTTCACCTTTCAGTATTGCAACAATCTCACCTATGCTAGGCCTCCTAGATTCTTCATTTGTAACACATGCAGCAGCTGCATCAACCATCCGAGCCATTTGATCCGTGTAACTCGAATTGTACTTTACTTGAGGATCAAGCAACTCTTCAATGGCTCCTTTCCCTTTTCTAAGCAAAGGTTTAGCCTGCAAATGAACGTAAGGTTTAGCCACAAGTAATCATTGTATATCACTATTACTTTACTTTTCCTTATAATAAAAAACTAAAAACTGTCTTAGCTATTCATTGTATATCTAAGGCCCTACTTAGTTTAAAAAAAAAATATTTTTGTTTCTGTTTTAATTTTCACAGTAAATATTTAAAAAAAAAATAAGACACCCTACTTCAACTTTATGAGTTTAATAATAATGCACCGACAGTGTAAAACAGTTTTACACTGTAATCCAATCACAAATCACAATTTGTATGACTTTTAAGATAATTTTGTAAAAGTCAACAAACTTATCATAAATTGTGGTTTATGATTAGATGACAGTGTAAAATAGTTTTACACTGTTAGTGCATAGTCCTTTTTCTCTTTTTGTAATTACTAGTGAAATAAAAAACAGAAATTAAAAACATTTGCTTAGACTAAACAGTCCTAATTGTCATATTTTACAGCTAGATCAGGCAATTTTATTGTAGAACCAGATAAAATGACCAATTTTCTATTTTATTCTGTTTGTTCTAGTCTTCTTGAAGTTAGAAACTGATGTAAAAGTCATTAGTTATATGATTGCTTTGTTCATTAATTATTGGCTTAATTGATAGGAGTTGTTGATGCTCAGAGCTCTTGGGTTATATATAAAATTACAAGCCATGACATTTGATCATTAACTCACCCATACTACCAAGTTTTCCTCTCCAGGGGGTCTTTTTGCTTCAATTGGCTTGCGGCCAGTTAAGAGTTCCAATAAAACAACTCCCAAAGCATAAACATCAGTCTTATCTGATACTTTCCCATGTTGGAAATACTCAGGAGCCAAATAACTGTTGAGAAAGGGCAGGTATAAATTGCTTGATTTCAATTATCAGAATATGAAAACAAATAATGCAAAAAGCCAAAAAGGTCCCAAAAAATAAATTGCTGAATCAATATGAAGGGGTTAAGTTCATACCCAAATGTTCCTTTCACAGTTTTGCAAAGGAAAGGAACTGAAGGTGCAGAAGTCCATGAAGCTAGTCCAAAATCACATAACTGCAATTTAACAAAGACAATCAGAATGACTTGTAAGGGCTTCTTATGATACAATTCCCACTATGGTATACTACAACTTATCAGCAAAAGAGCATCTTACCTTGGGAATCTTCTTAGAGGAAAGCAGAATATTTGAAGGCTTAATGTCTCTATGAACAACACATCTTTCTGTTCCATTATGCAGATAAGCCACGGCTTCTGCAATCCCAATTGCAACTTTATACCTTACAGACCATGGAAGTGGTGAACTACCCTTCACACTCTTCTTCCTCCCTATAAAAAAATCAAACTATAATCAGTGAAAATCATCAAATTCAATTGTAATCACTAACACAGCAGGCAGGAATCAAGAAAAATAAGAGAAAATGAGTACCATGTAAGTGATGCTCTAAGCTTCCCCCTGACACATACTTGTACACCAAAAACAAACCCTCCTCTGAGTCAATACAAAAACCCACAAGAGGAACAACATTTGTGTTGTGAAGAGAACTAGCAATCATCAATTCTCTACAAAACGCCTTGGCACACTCCTTGTCTTCCTTATCCAACCTTTTAATAGCAACGGCAGTCCTGCAAAGCCCAACTCTTCCTCTAAAAACACAGCTCAAGGCACCTCTCCCCAACACTCTCTCTGTCCATAACAAAACAAAGAATCACAATCACACACAAAAGAATCAAATTCAATATCCACGCACGCGTGCACGCACACACACGAAAGTTACCTTTGGAGAAATTGCGAGTAGCAGACACAATTTCATCATAGCTGAACCTGATCATAGTGTTGGCAACCGGAGACAGGCTTTTCTCCAGTGACTGTATTCTCCTCCATTTCAACTCCCTCACTTGAGATTCATAGTCCAAATTCACCATCAAAAAGGTTGCAGCAGCAGCAGCAGAAGCAGAAGAGCTCATGTTGAAGGACTCAACCTCAACCTGAGAGCAGAAGCTGAACCTGAAAGACGAGTGAACCGATTGAGGTTCAGCACTTGCCAATTCTGCTCCAGACTCCACCAGCAACCACGCCTTGTTATGCTCCAAAGTTGTCTTCCTTTGACCGTTAAGGTCGTTATAGCCACCACAAGGAACAACACCAACACAAGCCAAGGCAAACTCCCACATGGTTTTTTTCAAAAAGGCTATGAGTTTGTTGTGCCTTTTGTTGTCTGAAGAAGAGTCATTTCCAACAGCAGAAGAGGAAACGTGTGCATTGGAAACACAAACACAAACACCCTTGGTGTCACCACCAGAACAGGTTCCTTGAGAGGAACACAAACTCATCATGAAGTAGAGAGAACAAAAGGCTTAGAGAGAAAAGATAAAGAAGAAACGTGAGGAGAAGAAGCTTCTTTGCTTGTTGGATTGGAGCATAGTTTTTTTTTTTTTCTCAACTGCACAGAAAAGAAGAGAGAAAGATGGGAAGTGGTTGGGCTGCCTTTGAATAATTGAAATTGGACTAATATTGTAAGGTTGCATCAGAGTGAGAGAAGTGAAGAAAAGTTGGCTATCATGGGGGAGGGTGAGAGTGTGGTGATGATGACCCTGCCTTTTGAAGCTTTTAGTTATGGCAAAATGTTTTATAATATATAATAGAGGGAGGAGAGAGCATGAATTGATGGTGAGAATTGAGGAAGAGAATCTTGTGTTTTTAAGACTGAAGATGACAGAAGGTAGAACACACACCAGGGTACATTTTTCAGCATAATTTAGTTGTTAAGTTGGTGGGGACTCGTGAATAAAAAAACATACATATAAAAATAAGAAGAAACTACTTGCTATCATGTAATGATTCTAATACGCATGCATTTTCAGTGTAGAAACTGTTACATCGTTAATTAATCATAAATTATTTTTTATATGAATTTTAGAATAATTATTATAAAATTTAATAAATTTATTATATATAAAATATTTGTAATTGGATGGGTGGAAAAATCGACTAAAAAGTCAATAATTTTTTTTTTTGTAATAGTATAAAAAAAATTTACAATATGAGCACGTATATTATTTAGGAAAATCATCCATATATACTTATTTTTAAAATTTAAGAGATATATCAGCACATATATTATTTAGGAAAATCATCAATGTATACTTAGATTTAAAATGTAAGAGTAGAAAGAAAATAAAGAAAGAGATAGAAAGAAAAATATGATAAAAATGAAATAAAATAAAAGTTGACTGTATGACAATAATATCTCTATTAATTATTCTTTAAGTAATTATCAGAGGTTTTCAAAGAGAGAAGGTTGGCTTTCTTTATAAGATATGGCAAACGAAGGTATATATCAGGCATAGAATTAATAGCGGTGCAGAATTGGAAGATAGAGTTCAGTTTTTATTCTTCTTGGTTAAATAAGAAAAAAAAAAAAAAAATATATATATATATATATATATATATATATATATAAAGGATGTGAATGTGATGTAATGACTTTGAATAACAAAATACCAATGCTTGTGTTGTGTAATGTCTGAACAAAGATTATGTGTTCTTTAAAAGCGGTATGGAATGTCAAAGAAAAATTAAATTTGAATCTTCTTATATTTATTTTATTCTTACGTTATGGGAAAGAAAATTATGAAAATAATTATGGTGAAGTTATTAATGTTTATGTAAAATCTATTGAATTATTTTTGCATTATTAATATATATTCTCTCATGACATACAAAAAATTATGAGAGAAGGATCATTTTTTTTTTTACTGCATGAGAGAAGGATCATAAGAAGTTTAAAATCCAGCAAAATCAATATCGAATATTCGATTGGCTTTGCAGTTTGGTGACCATACAGCCAATTCCTTCAAATCATGTGCTTGTTTCATATAATTATCTCAATTAATAAATCGTAGTTTTTTATATATTTAAGTTTTAAAACGTTGTAATTCAATTCAAATTTTATACCTCTTTAAATAATAATAAAATGATTATTTTTATTTTTTAAATTTAAATTAATTCAAATGTATCTTACCTGGTAAAAGTGAATAACAATGATTGTGTTACTTTTGGATTTTGATCGAGACTTCTTAATTTGTACTTAACAATTAACTGCATATATAATATTACCTGTAAGTATAATTAACATTTTTTATTATTCCACAAATATGTTCGTATGATATTAATTATAAGTGGCGTTAACCATTTTACGTAAATATTACCTGGGTGTTAAGCTAGTTAATTAGGGTTTCAAAATTACGTCCTTCCGAAACATTTACAAGAAGTAATAACAAGGCAAACCCATATAATCTTGTTGGAGTTGGTCTTTATCCAACTATACTATTAAAAAAAAATGCAAACCCATTACACTTTTAGTATAGTTGGATAAAGATTCGGTTCGAATAGGATTGTCTCCATATTTATAATTTAGGCAAAAAAAAAAGTATAGTTAGATAGGGTGCTTAAATTTATCTTGCTTAAAATTATGATGTATTTTAAAAAGAATTTGTGTATATATTTGGTTTAATTTATGTATGAAATTTTAATTATTTTGTTTCATTTTTATTAAATGATTAATTTAAAAATAAATCAATTCAAACATTTATGAAAATTTAATGATTTATGATGTATTGATTATAGATATATTTTATCATAAATTTAGTCATTATTTTTTAATTAATTATGTATACCATTATCTTAATTCTTAAGAATTGTTATTATGAGCCTCTAAAAAAAGAATTGTTATTATGAGAATTATGTGAATCTTTTTTTTTTATCAGTGAATTATGTGAATCTTAATGTATGTCTTTGTACCAAATCTTTTTATATTTCCTGGTGATATTACTCTATGACAAGAATAAAGTTCGATACTTAAGTTACCAAGAGGTTACAAGTGTAGTAAGGTGAAAGAAATATTATTTGTTTGTTTTTAAATTATTATTATTATATAGGCAATGGTTAATAAAATAGAATTTTAATAAATTAATTTTAGAAAACGTTAATATTAACTCTCAAAATTAACTTTAAATATCTAAAAGTAATATATTTTAATAGAAATATTTATTATATTGATATATTTTTGTCTAATAAATAATTTATTTCTAAAAATTTATTATTATTTTTTATCAGGTAAAACTTTATTATTTTTAAATGTTAAACATTATTGATAGTATAATTTTAGTTGTATTATTCATACAGAAACTTATACAATAATTTATACAATAACACCTTTTATATCTATCTCCTTCTATTACATTATTTATTACATCTCATACTTCTGGTTTTTTTTTTTTTTTTTGTCTCTCTCTTAATTATAAAATTTATTGTTTAATTTGCTGTCCAAATAATATTTCTCATAATTTTATGCCATTTTTCAATAAAGTACGTTAATAATCCTGGATGGTCCCAAATCTTTGTTTGCGGTTAAGGGACTGAGTTTATCATGACACGTGGAGTGCGATTCCGTATCCCAATGGAACCTACACCCTACCTGAAATGGACATGGGTCGTCCATTGATCTCCAACCATGCTTTTTTCTTTCTTTCTTTCTTTCTTTTTTTATGTGCATTAAAATATCTTATAGTTGATAGTTTAAAGATAATTTTTTAAAAGTATAAAGATTATTAAAATATTTTTTGATATTTTTATATGATTTTATTATTTATTGTCTTAAAGATAATATTTAAAATTTTAAAATAAAAAATTTATATTATAAATATGATAACGATGCATTAATAATATTAGATAATCTATATTTTTAGTAATTTTTTATAATTACTTTTTAAAATAATGAATAATGAAACCGTTTTATACATGCATACAAAAATTAAACATTAAGTCAATATATTTAAAAATTCAACTACTCTTATTTATTAATTATGTCAGACTTCATTAGCTCCGACACACTTGCCATTGTTATTTGAGAAAATGATTAGAAGTTATTGTGATACAATTTATTTTTTAAGTGAAAATAAAACAATTCTAATAATTACATTAACTTCTACTAATGTTAATATACATGTAATGCAAGGTTTTTGGGGCTTGTCGGGTTTCTATTTTTCAGATTGATTCACCTGCCTTATACATATTTAGGTTCTATTCGTTTTATTGATTTCAACGGAGTTTAGATACTTTCCAAAAAAAAAAAAAAAAAAACTTTAGCATATCTTTTTAAAAGCTTTTTTTTTTTTTTACTTTAACTCCACTAGTGAACTTGTACAAACAAGCTCTAAGCCTCTTACCATGCATGCTAAAGCGTTTGTGTATAAGAGAAAGTCTATTAATCTATTAGTATAAATGAGTTATTAACAACTAAACAAATTGCCTTAAAAAACAATTAAACAAATAAGTTAGTTGATGGAATAATTATTGTTTAGAGATAAATAAGAATATTATTAATTGTGTAATTGTCAATTTTTTTCAAAGAGAGAAGCTTCGCTTTCTGTATGATGTAACATATCGGGATATACATAAAATTAACAGCAGTGCATATTCATTTGCACAATGTGGAAGATAGAGATCTATTTTTATTCTCCTTCGCTAAATAGAGGGGGGGCATAATGTGATGTTTGATTTTGAATACTAAATTACAAATACTTATGTAATAAGCTACCTCAGAAGTCAGAATAATAAATATATATGCTTATGGAAGCTCTGTGAACTTTTACTAACGTCAACAAACACATGCAACAAAAATGTTCTTCGAGTTAAATTGGGTTTGTCATTTTTGAAAAATATATATAATTAACAATTGAAAATATTTATTCATATTATTCATTTACCTATGATTTTAAGTAGATGCTATAAATATAAGTTTATCTTTATATTAGTTATAGTTATCAATATGTTTATTTTATTTTTAGTTATAAATATAGACCCAAAGTGAATTACAATTATGGTTATAATGTTTAAACTGTGGTGTAAAAATACGAATGCTTATGGTTATAAATATGAGTTTAATTGGGCATAAGTGCATAACTACGTAATGTAATGACTTTGAATAATAAAATACAAAATGCTTATGTAATAAGCTACCTCAGAAGTCAGAATAATAAAATTGCTTACGGAAGCTCTGTGAACTTTAACTAACGTTAATAATCACATACTACAAAAAGTTCTTCGAGTTAATTGGGTTTGTCATTTTTTTAAAATGTATATCATTACTAATTGAAAATATTTATTCATATTATTCACTTACTTATGATTTTAAGTATATGCTACTACCTCCTATTTTTATTATAAGATTCAAATTAAAAATATGGTTTGGTTCTTTTTATAAAATCCAATTTAAAATGTTTCAAGTATTAATTTTTTTTCACAAAAATGCCTTTCATTAAAGTCATTCTAAAATAATGTGATAATGAGAAAAATATAATTAATTAATGTGTTTGTTAGTTTTGTTTTGAAAAAAAAAATATTAATTTAAAATAAATTTAATGCCTTCAACTAAATTAACCAAATTTCTTAATTTTGGTGAATATAATTGAACTTTATAATAAGAATTGGGGTAGTATAAATATAAGCTAATCTTAATAATAGTTATAATTATGAATATGTTTGGTATATTTTTAGTTATAAATTATATATTTATCCAAAGTGAATTATAATTATAGTTGTAAATATGAGTCCAATATGTATGTATTGTTAGTATAAAAGTTTTGACATTCAACCAATTAAAAAATATTTAATATGATTTTTAAAATAATTATTGTAAAAGTTAATCTACTTACCATACCTATCATTATGTGATTAGATGAAAATATAAAAATATTTTTTCATTATCAATACATATATTATTTACTCTATATTATTATGAAGTAACTTATAATGTGATATATCTAAAAACATGTTAGATCATTAATAAGTAGTAACATAAATTATTTTTAAAAGTTTAAATTTTATTAAAATCAAAATTAAAATTTAAAAACTTAAATTGAATTTAATCATATTTATAAATACCAAAAACGTAGTTTACTAAAAAAAAATTGAAAAGAATGAAGAAAGAGGACCATCGTGAAGTTATGAAGTGACGTATGGAGTCATGAAGAATTTTTCAATGCTTAAAAAAATTATACTTCTTCAATTAAAATTAGAATATTTATTATTAATGTATATTTTTTATGTTAAACTATTTTAAGACAAAAATAATAAATTATTAAATTAATTAATATACTAATTACAACAACAAAAAATTATTAACGCGAGATGGATGAAAATTTGCTTCTACCAATCTACCTTATTATGGTGTACGGACCGCCCATTGATCTCCAACCACGTCATTTGATAAATGTTTGTAAATGATTGTGACACTTTTGATTTTAAAATTAAAAATATAAGTATTTCTTTATCTATCGAACGATTTCAATACATCATAATTAGTAATTTTAAAAATATAAATCATTGCACTTATAAAACTATAAACAAACTCTTAATACCAAATTAATTCAAATAGTTTTTTAGGTATCGATTTAATTACTTGATAAAAAAGAATTTTATTGAAATAATAAAATATAATTTTTAATATTTATTTTATAAATTTAATATAAAACAAAATAATGTTTTATAATTATTTATAAAAATAAAAATATTTTCTTAAATCAAATAGATTTATAAATGAAAATCACTTTGTAGAAGGCAGGCTGGAGGGGGCGGGGCGGGGAAGGCAGCTACTAGCCAACTACTGATTAAATGTAATTGTAACTTTGTTTAAGTACTATATTTTTGGTTTAATTATTTTTTTTCCTCTAATTTATTTTTTAGTTCAATTTAGTCTTGTTATTATTTAAAGATTTTTTTATATTTTTTAAAAATTGTTCAATTAGGTCATTTACTTTTACAAGGTTCAATTAGGTCTTTTATTATTCACCAAAAAAAATTAGGTCTTTTATTTTTTAAAATAAGTTCAATTTGGTCTCATTTTTCTTTCATTTACTTTGAAAATTTTTAAAAAAATAGGACCAAAAATAGGTTCAACTAATTTTTTTAGCTTTCAATTATTTTTTTTAGTCACTTTTACTCAAGATAACCTTTTCTTTTTTATTCATTTACTCAAGATAACCTAAAAGAAGAAATGGAAACAAAAGAGGAAGACAATAACATTAACTTATGTAGTAAAAAAAAAAATTAACTTATTTGTTAATGGTTAAACTAAAACTAACCTTTGTACTTTTGTTCTTACATAACAATTATGCATATTTTTAAAGTCTCTTTAACAAATGCTCCAAAGATATTGGTTAAAAAAATTAAAGATAATAGATACTTAATTTAAAAAAATATAACATTTAACGCATTAAACATTATAATAGAACTTTGTATTTTTAATTTTTAACAAATACTTTAAAGATACAATATTATTTATCTCATTTTTATTGTTAATAAACTTCCAAAATCTTTCTCCGATTGTTATTAATTTGACATTACAATAATTGGTAGAATGATAGGACTTCTTTATCGCGAACGAATATGAACCTTTCAACCACATTCAAATCTTGATTAAATAGCTGCTAAACTCGTTAATGTCAAATAATCAGATTATCTTTCGGCTAAATAACATTTTAAACCAGTCTTTTAAATAATATTTTATATTATAAAGGAGATTGTTATTAAGGACTCGTGATGTATTGACGTGCATTTCACATTTTCACCTTAATTTTTAATACAATCATATTGTTATTTTAAATAAAAATTGTTTATTATTTCTTGAATTAATGTAATAGGACACTATAAAGATTTCCAACCATTTAGCCTATGCTCAATCGTTATAAGCAATTAGTTCGAGATAAGAGATTGGAATGCAATTAATGAAGTTTGTTAGGGATTCTAAAATTAATTTCTATCTGCCCAAGTCCAATAGTTTGATGCAAAGCAGAAATAGAGGCTCGGCTTTAAGAATTGGGCCCAACGTGGTGGGGTATTGAATCTTTATTCTTTAGAAACTCAATTTTTAATTATTTATTTTGGGATGAGAAACTCAATTATAAGTGTTTTTTTTTTTTGACTGAAACTCAATTATAAGTGTTGATGTCATGAAGTTTAAATTATGATAACGAGCTATCCTTGGGGTGCATTAATTACAAGTACTAGAAAGTTATTGATAAAAATATCTAATAGATTACATTAAATTTTTTAATTATTTTAAAAATATATCTTATTTTTATTTAAAATATGATATATTATTAAAGAAATTTAACTTTTATTTTCTTGACTTGATATCACTTTCCATTCTAATTTAATACTAGTATTATGTGCGATGATTTTAATATTTATGCTAGACAGTTTTTTTTTTTTTTTTTGTATACAATGGTGATAATAATTTTTTTTGACAGCTTGATGATAACAATATTAGAACCTAAAATCTTGTGCAAACTATCTAAATTTTCTATCACTAGGTCAATCTTAGTGGTTATGTCAGCTGTAGCCGTTTAACTGCAACATGTTTCATTTTTTATTTATTTACCATTAACATGTTTCTAGTACATTATAGAAATATTTTTAAATTTAGATAAAATTCATACATATAAATTTACATAAAAATATATTAAAGAAAAATTATCACTATTAGTACGAAGGAATACTTTATAATATAGGAAATGTCTTAAATGTTAAGATAGAGGATTTTATTTTATGAATACACTTTGAGAAAATAATCTTTTAAACTTGAAGAGTAAATTACAAAATTAAATTGTGTGAATCAACTATTATTTTAATATGGTGTGTTAAATTTCAAAATTATCAATTTTAAATTTACAAATATGAGAAGTTTTAGTGTTTTTTTTTTTTTTTCTTTTCTGCAGAAGTTTTAGTGTTAACAATCTGGATGGTTTAGGATAACTAAAATAAAATAACGATATTTTAGAAATTAAAAAATGCGATTTTTAATGCAAGAGAAAAAACATAATAAAGAGTGCAGAGTGGGGAAATGGATTCTCTCATGTGAGATTTTTACTTGATTTTTCTCATGTGAAAATCTTCATCATCCAAACCTCATGTCTTTCTTTTTTTATTATTTAAATTTTCTTTTTCTTACTTTAATTTAAAGGCTAAAATTCCATGTGACAACAATGTCAAATAAGAGGAGATTAAGAAAAGTTTTCACTTTTAAAAGCAAGGTCTAATATTTAATTAATATAAGAATTGATTGAAAGTTGTTTAATTTCAATTATGTGTGTTTCTTTACAAATAGACTTAGTTTATTCAACTTCAACCTACAAAGTGGACTATGAAATATGTGGGATTTCACTCCCCTATATGTTTGAGAATCAAAAGTTTGAAGGGTATAAAAATGGCTTGCATTGTGATAAGTAGTTTTGGACCATTTAAATGTTTGGACAATTTACATAATATGAGAATTATAACTTGTAAATACACACACACATATATACATATATATTACTTGTAAAGATATTTAGATAAATAATGATATAAGTAGAGAATGGACATATTTAGAAAAATATATATGTTTGAAGGAGGAGAGACACTTCTTATATAGGATAATGAGAAATGGATAATCTCCTGTGACATTACTATTGGATGAGATTTTTTTTTTTTTTTTGCTGAATTACTATTGGATGAGATCTCAGCTCTTCAATAAATTTTATAAGTATAATATATTTTTATTGTAAAGAGGAAGTTTAAAAAATTAATGATGAAATCTTCACACTTGAGATTTTTTTTTTTTTCACTTGAGGTGATATCTTCCCAAAGTGATGTTATAGGTGTCTTGCAATTAAATGAAGTAAGTCAAATTTAAATTGTGCATAACAATTTGATAGTCACAATATTTAGCGATGTATGTACTGTGACTGTACAATCTTCTAAAATTAGAAGTGAATCCCAAGAAAAATTGAGATTCAAAATATCTAATTTAAACTTGAGAAATATAAAGAATAGTCTTCTAATTCAATGTGAAACAAGGTGTATAATATATCTACTAAACCTAGGCCATGAAATGGTCAAAATGATCCCCAATCATTATTATATCACGTTAGTACTGTATTCTACTTATATGCTTTTGTGAATTTTTATGATACCAATCCAATGTTGTATATTTCTAGACATTATTACATTGAATTCGACCTATAACTTTTATCCTCAAAAGTCTTTTGTAATACTAACAAATCAAAGAAAAGTTTTAATTATCCATCGTGAACAAGAGAAATGGAACCGATAGGGAGGCAATACATAAATTGAATATAAATACTATATATATATATTTAAATATTGAAAATAGCAACAACTGAAGTGGGCGTGCCGGAGTGGTTATCGGGCATGACTAGAAATCATGTGGGCTCTGCCCGCGCAGGTTCGAATCCTGCCGCTCACGTTTTAAAACATTATCTTTTTTTTTTTTATTATTATTATTTTGACAAAAGACAATTGAAAACTTTAAAATAAAATGAAAAATAAAACATGAAACGCTAGAAGGAGGGCTTGAACCTCCGACCTTGTGGTTAACAGCCACACGCTCTAACCAACTGAGCTATTCCAGCTTGTTGGAATGTGAAATCCAAATATTATTAATTATTTACAACATTTAGTATGACAAGAATGATGATAAAAACTGAAAAGGGAAAAAGTCGAGATTCGAGATGAATGTTTATGTTGCGAGTGACTTGACTTCAACGCAAGTATGTTTGGCACAAAATTTCAGCTGTTTATTTAGAAAATAAATTGTTTCTAAAATAAGTTAAATGTTTGAGATTTTAATTTAAATTTAGAAAAAGTTGTTTTTTTTTTAAAAAAAAAAGTTGTTTTTATAAAGTTGAAAATTTGTAATTTATGATTATTTTTCAATATTTTTTTTCCTTCGAACTGTTTTCATACATTTTTATTATGTAAAAGCTGATTTTTGTGTTGCATCCAAACAAAATTAATTATTTTTAAATCACTTTTCAACAATTTTACCTAAGCAAAAAAATTATCCTGGTTATAATCAATTATAACGATAATTAATTATACATATAATTGATTATTAAAATAATCTAATTTTGATAGTTGTCTTAAACACACCCTAAATAATGAACTTGATAGTTACCACTCACATTTTAGATATGAATATCATATAACATAAATAAAAATATTTGGTCCGAATCGATTTCTTTGAGCAATATTTTGAGTTTGAGTCTTGTAAATAAAAAAAAAATGTGGTTGGAAGAAAAGATTTCATTAAAATTGCTTAGTTAGGTTTCTCCGTGAAAATTAATCATCAACATAACATATGGATATTTGCACTAATGTCATAATGAATTTTTTTTTTTAAAAAGATAAGACATCACATGATTATAATATAATACATAAAATTAATAAAAATAAATAAATCACAAAAGAAAATATATATTTTAAAAATCAGCATAACATAATAAAATATAAAATAAATATTTAATTATGGGTTAGACATATTTTTAATCCCTATAAATATTGAAAAGTACATTTTTAGTTCATTTATTTTAAATCATCGATTTTTAGTCCCTCATTTTATAAAATGTCACAATTGAATCTGACTTCGTTGACAATTATTTAATTTTTCCCTGTCAAAAACGCTACAAGATGTGAATTATAGATTACAAAATATAACTCTTAAAAAAAAGATTACAAAATATAAATTACAAAATTTGTAATTTTTAACCATCACAAAAGTCACAATGCCACATATTACCCTCGTTCATGTTGGTATCGAAGGCAGCGAGGATGTTAGAGTATGTGGCGTTGTGATTTTTGTGATGGTTAAAAATCGTCACATTTTATAATTTGTATTTTGAAATTGTAGTAGTTTTTAACCGCCAAAAATTAAATTACCGTTAACTTTTGTTGACAAAGTCAATAGTTCAATTGTGACACATTTTATAAAATGAGGGACTAAAAATCAACTATTTATAATAGAGAGATTAAAACGAACTTTTCAATATTTGCAAGGACTAAAAACATGTTTACCCTTTAATTATTGTGGTATTCTAACCAATATTGGTATAACAATCTAAAAAATTAAAATTATAAAAACTATAATGAAAAAAATCATTTTGACTGCAATGAAAAAATTATAATTATGTATTAATTGGTCCTTCATTATTAGTATTACTGACCATATTAACAGTGATTTATTTTTATGAATTGTTATAAACATTATTTTTAAAATTTGACTAGCCAGTTTGACCAACTGATCATGAAATTAGTCTAATATCGATCCATTACTCCAAAAAAATTTCTTCTTAGAAAAGTCAAAGTAGTCCAAAATCAGTAAAAAAAACCGATTTGAATATCTTTTTAAAAATAAAATTCTTATTTTTATTTTCTAATATTTTTTTTAATTTAATCTAAAATTGAAACTTGGTCCCCGAAAGCAATAGAAAAGATGTGATTGGGAGGGCAAATTTCACTAAAGGTGGCAAGTTAGGTTATGTAAAGGCAAAAATCACAAGAAGGGGGTTGAATTGTGATTTATAAAAATTTTCGCAAACTTTTTATAAACAGCTTATAACGTCTGTTGAGTAAAAGGAGATCGTTTTAGAGAGAAACCATTTTTATAGACGATATTGCACAGATGAAAGCCTTTTTAATAAAAACAAGTTTAAATCACAAGACAAAGTCAGTTCAAGCAGTTATAAACAGAGAGAGGGCAGAAGAGATAACACAGAAAAATATACTGGTTTGTCTCACCCCAAGACTACGTCCAGTTCTTGGCAAACCACCAAGTTTCACTATCTTTTACAAGTTACAAGTATTGTTCACTGGCACTTCTGGCTCACCCAAGTAGTTTTTCACATTTAGTCTCTCCAAGCTAAAAATCCAAGTATTCTTTACGACCAAGCCACTTCTGGCTCTAAAACAAATCACAAGATTTGTTTTGAAAGGACGCACAGACTTTTAACTATCGTCTTACAGACGGATATACAAGATTAAGAACTAAGTCCTTTTCTCTCAGGATACGCAAAGTGAGTTGAGAGTTATTACAAAAAGAAACTTTTATAAAAGAATGAAGGCTTGAAAGAAAGCTTGAATATGAATTCAGTTTGTGTGTTATTTTTTTTTCTTCTTCTTCAACACTTCAAAACTTTTTCTATATATAGACTTGCTGAGGAAGTAACCGTTGTCTCTAAACGGTCTTCTTTATTGCGTCTGGCCATCGTCTGAATGAGGATGGTTGAGGGGCATTTAATGTGAGCATTAAATACTTGTCACCAACTAGTCATTCTAAGCTGATAAAGCACTCTGCTTATCTTTCTTGAGATATACTCCAAATCCTTCTGCTGCAGTGGTCACATCGCTTGCTCAGACAAGTACTAATTGCTAGCTGTAGCGCATTTTTTGAGGCATGGGAAGCTTCAGAAACTTTGACTCTTCTTTCTATTCCCTTTTATGCACTTCGACAGATCCTAGGAGGATGTTTTATGAACATTCCTTGCAAAACAGATAACAAAACGATAGTACATTTACTATGCCTTTAAATGCTTCTTCAGACTAAAGCATCTGTCTGTGTATCATTTGTTTCTTACAGACGCAGATACAACGTTTTCGTCTGTTGGCATTTATAAGACACAATCTTTTTACTTAATATTTGTTTTGCATAAAATCAAAATAATTGATGCTCCTGATTCATCTTATGACTCAACAGATTATCTGGTAAAGATTAGTTATCAACATAGCTGGTGAATACTTTGCACCAATGTTGCTGTGATAAAAAAAGAAACACGATAAATTTTAAAAATGATATGACACGACATGATTATAATACAATACATAAAATTAATTAAAAAATAAATCACAAAAGAGAACTTATATTTAAAAAAAAAACATAAATTATTGTAAACATAATAAAATATAAAATAAATATTTAACTATTGTGGTATTCTAATCAATATTGGTATAACAGTCTAAAAAATTAAAATTATAAAAATTTTAATGAAAAAATTCTTTTTGTCTGCAATGGAAAATTCTAATTTTTATTAATTGGTCCTTTATTATTAGTATTACTGACCATATTAGTAGTGAATTGTTCTTATGGATTGTTATAATTTCTATTTTTAAAATTTGACTAGCTGGTTTGACCGATCTAATGAAAAAATCGATATGATTATTGGTCCGTTAATCCAAAAAGAATTTTTTCTCAAAAAGTCAAACTAATCTAAAATCGATAAAAATTTATTCAAAATAATCGTAGAAAATCGGTTTGAATAGTTTTTTTTAATAAAATTCATATATATATATATATATATATATATATATATATATATATATATATATTTATTTTTATTTTTTAAGTTAATCTAAAATAGAAAGTTGATCTCATTAAACAAGTTATTGAGTTAGAGCCTTGTAAATAAATAAATAAAAAAGAAACGTAATCGAGAGGGAAGATCTCACTAAAGGTGATTAGTCAAATTTTTCGATGGAGATTAGTCATCGGCATAGATAATGGATACTCCATACCAATGTCATGGTGTCCCCAAAATTACGTTAAATTTAAAAATGTAAAAAATAAAATTATAATTTTTTGAAAAATTTTAATGAAAAATTCTTTTGATTACAATGGAAAATTCTAATATGTATTAATTGGTCCTTTGTTATTAGTATTACTGATCATATTAGGAGTGATTTGTTCTTATGGATTGTTATAATTACTGTTTTTAAAATTTGACTAGCTGGTTTGACCGATTTGATCATAAAATCGATCTGATTATCGGTTCGTTACTCCAAAAATAATTTTTTCTCAAAAATTCAAACTAGTCTAAAACTGGTAAAAATTTGTCCAAAACCACTGTAGAAAATTGATTTGAATATATATTTTTTAAATAAAATTCATATTTCTATTTTTTAATCTTTTTTATTTTTTAAGTTAATCTAAAATAGAAAGTCGATCTCATTAAACAAGTTCTTAAGTTAGAGCCTTGTAAATAGAAAAAAAAAATGTGGTTAGGGGGAAAGATCCCACTAAAGGTGGCTAGTCAGATTCTCCAATGGAGATTAGTCATCAGCATAGATGATGGATATTTCATACCAATGTCGTGGTGTCCCCAAAAATACGTTAAATTTTAAAAATGTAAAAAATTAAAATTATAAAAATTTTAATGAAAAATTCTTTTTGACTACAATGGAAAATCCTAATATGTATTAATTGGTCCTTTGTTATTAGTATTACTGACCATATTAGCAGTGATTTGTTCTTATGGATTGTTATAATTACTATTTTTA
This sequence comes from Pueraria montana var. lobata, assembly GCA_026413185.1. Lineage (NCBI taxonomy): Eukaryota > Viridiplantae > Streptophyta > Magnoliopsida > Fabales > Fabaceae > Pueraria > Pueraria montana. The sequence goes on along the minus strand of CM048646.1, from coordinate 58,758,537 downwards.
AAATTTGAGTAGCTGATTTGACCGATTTGGTCATAAAATCGATCTGATTATCGGTTCATTACTCCAAAAATAGTTTTTTCTCAAAAAGTCAAGCTAGTCTAAAATCGGTAAAAATTTGTCGAAAACCATTGTAGAAAATTGATTTGAATATATATTTTTTAAATAAAATTCATATTTCTATTTTTTAATCTTTTTTATTTTTTAAGTTAATCTAAAATAGAAAGTCGATCTCATTAAACAAGTTCTTGAGTTAGTGCCTTGTAAATAAATAAAAAAAAAGTGATTGAGAGGGAAAATCTCACCAAAAGTAGCTAGTTAAATTCTCTGATGGAGATTAGTCATCAGCATAGATGATGGATACTCTGTACCAATGTCATGATGACCCAAAAATACGTTAAATTTAAAAAATGTAAAAAATTAAAATTATAAAAATTTAAAAAAATTTAATGAAAAATTCTTTTTGACTGCAATGGAAAATTCTAATATGTATTAATTGGTCATTTGTTATCAGTATTACTGACCATATTAGTAGTGATTTGTTCTTGTGGGTTGTTATAATTACTATTTTTAAAAATTTGACTGGCTGGTTTGACCGATTTGGTCAAGAAATATATCAGATTATCGGTCCGTTATTTCAAAAATAATTTTTTTCTCAAAAAGTCAAACTAGTATAAAATTGGTAAAAATTTGTTCAAAATCACCATAGAAAATCGATTTAAATAGTTTTTTTTAAATAAAATTCATATTTCAATTTTTTAATCTTTTTTATTTTAAGTTAATCTAAAATAGAAAGTCGATCTCATTAAACAAGTTCTTAAGTTAGAGCCTTGTAAATAGAAAAAATGTGGTTAGGAGGAAAGATCTCACTAAAGGTGGTTAGTCAGATTCTCCGATGGAGATTAGTCATCAACATAGATGATGGATACTCCGCATCAATATCACGGTGACCCAAAAAATACGATAAATTTTAAAAATGTAAAAAATAAAATATAAAAATTTTAATGAAAAAACTCTTTTTGACTACAATGGAAATTCTAATATGTATTAATTGGTCCTTTATTATTAGTATTACTGACCATATTAGCAGTGGTTTGTTCTTGTGGATTGTTATAATTATTGTTTTTAAAATTTGACTAGCTGATTTGACCGATCTAGTCAAAAAATCGATCTGATTATCGGTCTGGTACTCCAAAAAATATTTTTTTTCTCAAAAAGTCAAATTAATCTAAAATTGGTAAAAATTTGTTCAAAATCATTGTAGAAAATCGATTTGAATAGTTTTTTTTAATAAAATTCATATTTGTATTTTTGTAGTCTTTTTTATTTTTTAAGTTAATCTAAAATAGAATGTTGTAAATAAAAAAGACGTGGCTAGGAGGGAAGATCCCATTAAAAGTGGCTAGTCAAATTCTCTTATAAAGATTAGTCATCAACATAGATGATGAATACTCCGTACCAATGTTACGGTGACCCAAAAAATATGATAAATTTAAAAATGACAAAACATGACATGATTATAATATGATACATAAAATTAATAAAAAATTAAATCACAAAAGAAAACTTATATTATAAAAACAAGCATTTTTTATTGTTTAGTAATAAGGATTTATAGTGGTTAATGACATATGCACTTAAGGATTTCCTCACTTCATGTCAAAATGATTGAGGTTTAAAGTTTTTTTTTTCTTTTTTACATAAATTAAGAACAACAATATATAAATTTTTTTTGAAGTAATATATAAGTTATTTATTGAAACAATGTTACTAAAATATTTTTACTTTTTGTAAATGCATTATTTGTAACTATTTGGTGATCAATAGTGATGGTTAAAAAATTGATAAACACAAAATTCAAAATTATTAAATCAATATAATTTATTCAAGACAAATTTAGAATAAAAAGTTTTAAGATTTCATTCATTGAATAAGATCTATCTGACCTTGAATAAAAAACAAAATTCAACCATTTCTTCAATGATATTCTAAGAATGAATTTCCTGCAATTAAATCCACTCCCCATTGAGTGAAGCACTTCATTGACCACTGAGACTATAAAAGGGTCCAGCACTCAAATAACCACACCACACCATAAACAACAGTTTATCAGTCCTTTCTTCAGATTCTGTTCCTTTCTTCATTTCCCTCTCTCAACACTCAGAATCTCGCGGGTTTTTTGAACCCTAGCCAGAGTCCTTCTTCTACCCATGGCTTCGTCTTCTTCTGACCCTCCACCACCTTCTCCACCTCCAGTTCCAGTTCCAGTTCCAGTTCCCGTTCATTCTCACCCTCCTCGTAAGTCCTTCATTTCTTCAACATAACATTGAAACCGTATTATCAATTATTCTTCTATGACTGTATTTGGGGCCAATTGAGCTTTCTTAAATTTGATTTTGATTTGATTTTGATTTTTTTAAATTAATTTTGACTCAAAATGAGTTTGGGCTAAAACTATTTAGATGTTCTGAGTTTTTGTATATCTGACACTTTAGTTTATTTATTTTACGAAAATGATTATTTCTGACATGGTCGGGAGACATTATGCTTTTGGTAGATTATTCTTTCTCTTTAAATAATTCGAACTAAACATGTTATTTAAAGAAAAAGGTTTTAAATTGTGGTTGCTGTTTCATTGTGGGAAATTATGGGTAAATGTGGCTGCCATTGCGGTTGTGGTGAGCTCCAAAACCTTGATGTTGCGATATCGCTGTCGTGGACCTTTTTCTTAAAACCAAGTTAAAAAAAGTTTGGTAAATTTAAAGTAAATTATTTAACTCATAAACATGATTTTTTTTAAAAATAATTTTTGTTAGCAGCATTGTTGTGCAAGGTATTTGGCTGTTTGCCTTACATTACATATCATGGTTTTAAATTGCCGTCCGCAACATAAAGGCTTTTTTGACTCACCGCAACAGCAATTGGTTGCATCAGCCGTATTTTTCCACAATTTCCTACAATGTCAAGAATCATGATGAAATCGCAATCACAATTTAGAACCGTGTTACATATGTTGTGTTTGCATGTTTGATAAGTTAATTGATATGCATACATTGCACGTGTTTATATTTAGTTGTTTGCTATCATCACACATTTTTTATTCGATGTTTTTTAGCCTGCATCCATGTATAATGCATAAAGAGATCTCAAATGACCTGAATTGCTCTTGTGAGATTTTCCAGGACACTTGATGTACAAAAATCGTTTACAAGAGTTTACGACAAGGTCAAGCATGGCATTTCCTGTGTATAAAACTGTTAGTGAGGGACAGGATCATCCTCCAAAGTTTAGGTCAACTGTGTTGGTGGGTGGGATCAATTACACTTCCCAATCCACATTTCCCCAGAAAAAAGCTGCTGAACAGGAAGCGGCTAGACTTGCTTTGGAAAGTATCATTCCAAGGACCAGAGATGAAGGACCCTCTCTTGTCAATGAGGTTTGTTGTGACAAAATTGTTGATGTCAATTTTTAAGTAGGTGCAATTTTGGTTTGATTGACCTGTATAGGAATTGCTAAGTAATTTTGAGCTAGTGTTTGTTGATAATACTTTTCAATAGTTTAGACACTGAACACTCTGTTATATGTTAGGCTTGTTTTAAGCTTACTTTGCATCTGGGTGGCAAGCATCCTAGTGCTTTGTAGTAATTAGAAGAATTTGTTTCATTTTTGTGAAAATGTCTGCTATCTTCCGTTAGATGTAATGTAGTTTCTCTTGTTTTTTCTAACGAAATATCGTTGTCTATCAAATAAAAAACATTTTGTCTAGTGACCTGAGATATTTTTCATAACCTGTCATTTTCAGTTAGTGTACATATATGCTAAGATGGATCTTGTCTATTTGAATAGATTTTCTATAATAAATTTTTAAGTTGTGCTTTTGCATGTTATATTTTTATTGGATATATATCTCTTGGAATGATAGAGAATCTTAGTTGAAGATTATCCTGTGGCATGTCACAGAAGCTATTGGTTTTCAGCAGGTAAGATAACAGTATCAGATAATCATGTAAGTTTGATCCAAAAGAAGTATCATTACAAAAAATAATCTTTGTTGCCAATGGAACTAGAGTTTAGATCCTTCTTTATCTTTGTTAATGGTTTGAAACTAATCCAGTATAGCTTGAAGTAATCATTCTTAAATCTCTGTCTTGGAAAAGCGTTTTCATATTAAGTGCTTATTACCGTTGAAACAATTCATTGCCGACTTATAAAAAATAAATAGCTGGTGAAATAGCATTAATCTTATTTATGCATTTATGCTTTAATTAAGATTTGTTATTGCTTCGTTTTGGTTGGTTTGGTATTATCATTCAATCTTATCTTTCTTTAAAATGTTGACTCTTTGTTGTCATCGTCTTCCAGATTTCTGCATTTTCCAAGTCTATCATGCATGAATATGCTGCTAAACTGCATGTAGAAAAACCTACATACAACACTGATCAACAACTGTTAGGAGGGGTGCTTCCTGTTTTTAAAACTTCTTTAGTTTTCAATGGTACACGTTACACCGGTGATCCAGCTAGAACCAAAAAGGAAGCTGAGACGTCTGCAGCACGTACTGCTATTATTTCGATTATGGGTATCCCCTTTTGTGTATGCTTTATTACATATTTTTAGTAGATTTTAGCTATCAATGTACTTACCTACTAAATGACCATTTAATGCAGAAGATTCTAGCTCAGAAACTACGCTCATTGAGATTATTAAGTCAAAGTCTATATTTTATGATGCAATTGGAAAGGGCTCATCTCTGTTACATGCTGGTGTATCCACAGCAAATGCAGGACATATCTCTGTTACACAGGATCATAAAGATACAGGAGTTGCAGCTTCTGTGACTGATAATAATAATGAAGCTAAAGTTGAATTTCCTGAGTCTTCTAGGATGCTTTCCACATGTCAAGAACTTCAAATGCCAAAACAAGAGTCTTCCCTTGAAGCCAATAATGTGTCATTGCAACCAGGTTCAGCACATTCCTTTTATAATGGTTCAAGTTCAAAAAAGCGGAGAAAGAACAAGAATAAGGCTAACAAGAAGTCACGGTTGGAATCTTCGTAAGTTTCTATAGTATCTCGTATCTGTTATCTTCCTTTGCTATTTTTTTCTTCAGTGTTTTCTCGCTCTTGTGTATGTCTCCGAGTAACTGTCCCTGTAAACAAAAGAATTATTTAGCATTTAGTCTACATGTTTCCCTTGTCTGGCCATAATTTTTGAAGTTTGCATTGTTCAGATGGATGTTAATGCTTTGTCTTGGTCAATTCCCAGTGGATATATATTATTAATTATATAATATTTATTTAATAATTCTTAGATACTTGTCATTCTAAAGAAAAATGTTTCATCTTACAATCTGTTTGAGATCATCCTTGTTTCATTGGTGAGAATGCTGAAGCTTGTACCTGGGTAAAAGAAGTTTGTGTTTGTATTATGTGGTGAGGGTCGATATTTATAATACTTGTTTTGGTGGCTTTATAACGTGACGTGATTTAAGCTAGATATATATGTACATGTATTTGCTTGTCTGGGAGGCAAAGCTAGTTTTTTTTTTCCCTCCTGCTGTGGATGTGTCTTTTGATTAATTGAATGTTCTGTTATGAAATTTTGCAGGTTACCGATTATTGCAGTTCCCATGAATCAAGTCCCTCCTCATACTTCTGTTCCCATGAATCAAGTCCCTCCTCATACTGCTGTTCCCATGAACCAAATTCTTCCTCCCATGAACCAAGTTTTGCCTTGTACTGCAGTTCTCATGAACCAAGTCCCTCCCTGCACTGCAGTTCCCATGAACCAAGTTTATACTTGTACTTCAGTTCCCATGAACCAAGGCCCTCATTATACTGCAGTTCCCATGATTCAAGTCCCTCGTACTGCAGTTCCCTTGAACCAAGATCCTCCTTTTACTGCAGTTCCCCTGAACCAAGTTCCTCCTTATGCTGCAGATCCCCTGAACCAAGTCCCTTGTACTGCAGTACCCCTGAACCAAGTTCCACCTTGCACTGCAGTTCCCGTGAAGCAAGTCCCTTCTTTATAGGTGGCACAGTAAAAATGTCAAGTGTGATGGACTTCTTGTATATGCTGCAAATTCTTGATACTAAAGTTCATGGAGAAAAAACCGTAGTTCCTCCTTAAAATTTAGGAAGTGTTGTTACAATCCTTGTTTAGTGGCCGTTTCTGTTTATTAAGCCCATGTCTTACATACATGTTTTGGGCTTCAAACTTGATATTTTGTATCATGTTAAAATTTATATTTTATGTTTACAAATTTATTGGTTGGATTTGAATTTTAAATAAATGTACTTTTTAAAATTTTGAATTGGGCAAAATTTGAGATAAATTTATTTCAATTAAGGGTGTGCATGATTTGGTATTTTAAAAAATCAAATTGAATCGAATCACTTTAATGGATCAATTTTATATCCAAACTATTTTGAATTAGATAAAGTGGTCTTCCAGCAAAAAAAAAAAAAAAGATAAAGTGGTCTGGTTTTTGAACTAAACCAATTCTAGATTGGTTTTGAATTATTAAAAGGGTCTAATTCAATTAGTTAAGTAGGTGTGTAAGTCGTTGTAAATTTTCTAATACATGTCATTGATTTTTACGGATAAAAAAATGGTTTTGAACTAAACGGATTTTAAATTTATTTTAAAGCCAAATTAGTTTTGAACCGGTTTGAAACTTTTTTTTTGGGTAAAACTTGTATTTTCTATCCAGTTTAAAACTTTTTTTTAAAAAAAAAATCGGATTTATTGTTAAGCCAATTTGGTTTTAATGATGCTAACAAATAGAGTTGTGCATGGTTTAGTTATTGAAACATTTTTATGGTTTGATTTTTAATTCAAATCACTTAATTATTCTACAAAATAGTTTGGTTTTTGGTGAACCAGTTTTAAATCGACTCTAAACCAGTTTAGTGCAGAATCTATTTTAAACTGGTTTTGAGAACAGAACTAATTTTTCTATATTGTTGAACCGTTTTTTAGGCTAGTTTATAAATCGATTTATGACAAAATAAAATATAATAGTTAAATTCAAAATAATAATGCTAATAATTAGAGAAATTATTAGATTAAATTCAACGGGAAGAAGCTATCATCGTTCAATAATTGAAATTAAAATAAATTTTTGGTAATTAGTAATATTGTGTTATGTGGTGTATTTCTTAATTTTAATATATTAAGTATTTGATTTAAAGTAATGCTTCATACTTGATGTGGATCAACAATGTCACACATTAAATCAAACAGGCACCGAGTCATGACTCAATGAAGGAAGATGATCCCAAAGGCTACATCAAAATGTGTCTTGGTGTTTGGGTGACAACAAAGTATCTCATTTGGTCCAGGTTACGTGTAGTTGATTCGTGACTCAAATTTAAATTCGAGTGTTTGGGTGAGATTGAGGGGTGGAGGCGTAATTGTTTGGTTGGTGCTTGAGATTCAATGTTGCAAATATAGGGTTAATCTCATAAATAATATATAATATATTTTTTTTAGGTCAGCAAAAGAAAAGAGGATTATTAAATAAAGCATAGGTACCAGAGGTACCTAGCCCAACAAGTTACAACGTGAACAAAGACAGAAGCAGTATAAAAAGCATTCTTCCTATTATGTTGCATAATCAGCATGTAGCACTTAGACCATACCATACTTAAGGTACCACCTATGCAATACAAACGTTTGCCAGCCCGAAAATATGCAACCAAATTTTGCCCGTGCCTAACAGATAGGCATTGTAACTCCAAAGTGCTGCATGACCTGATCGAAAACATCAACCCCTTCACACCTGACCACTACTCCCCTGCCTAACCATTTCATATTAAAAGACAAACAACAGACATGATGATAGGCTACTGATATATAGCAGAGAATAAAAAGGCTAAACTATGCTAAGAATATTGGTGGTAAATTGTTCTGCCTCCTTTCATTCATCATAGAGGTTTATAAACAAGTACAAGAGCCAATCATTGGCTACCTGTTAGAGGTGTCAAAATTGGCCTGGCCTGACGGGCTGGCCCGATGGCCCATCAGGCCAGGTTGAAAAAAAATTGGCCTAAAAAGAATCAGGCTAATTTGGCCCAGCCTAACGGGCCAAACAGGCCAGGCCAGGCTTAAAAATTCTTGGCCTGACTTTTTTTTTTCCTTTTAAAATTAGTATAAATTTAAACAAAAAAAAAAGGGCCAATTTCGCTCTGCCTAACGGGCCAAACGGGCCAGGCCGGGCAACAAAAAAATTGGCCTATGACAGATTCGGGCCAGGCTGGGCCAGCCCGTTTTCACCATTTGGCCCGACGGGCCAGCCCGACCCATTTGACACCTCTACTACCCGCACAATCGGAAAACAGAAAAGGGAAATCTAACAACCATGTATAAATCGTAAAATGAGCACTATAGGTAGTTATAACAATATTAATATCTAGAAGCATCCATGTGGAAACTAAATTCTGGTGACTAATATAATCACACAAAGTCCTGTAAGTTATTGGGCCTCTTGGTGATCCTCTTGGGTCGAGAATTGTGGGCTGGATTGCTATCAATTCCCTCCACTGGGGGAAGCACCTTGTCCTCAAGGTGATAAGTAGAGCATATATCCCCCCCAATTTTCCCAGCTAGTGTCTTCCGGTGCTAGACCAAGCCATTGAACAAGAACCATGGTGGTCGGAGGAGTGGTGGAATGATCGAGTTTGGAAGCCAAGAAGGCTAAAGGTTCCACCAAGGGATGGTTATCCAAAGCAGCCGGGGGTAATGTAATGAAGGAGGGAAGAACAGGACCCTAATGTGGTTTCAATAAAGAACAGTGAAAGACAGGATGTATCTTGGCAGAATCAGGCAACTGCACCAATGCGCTCAAGAATTTGGAAAGGACCATAGAAGCGCTTTGAAAGTTTATGATAGGAGTCTGCAACAGAAAGTTGGCGATAAGGGCGGAGTTTGACGTAAACCCAGTCTCCTACAACATAAGTCACATCCCTGCGCTTGCTGTCAGCCAAGCGTTTCATAGCAGCCTGAGCTTTGGAAAGGCGTTGTTGGAGTAGTGCCTGCATAGACTCCCTTGTAGAAAGGAGAGAATCCACGTCCTCAATAGGAGAAGATCCCAGAATATAAGAGGGAAGAGAAGGAGGTGGTTTGCCATAAGTGACCTCAAAAGGAGTAAGACCAGTACTTGACTGAACAAAAGTGTTGTAGGACCATCTAGCCAGGGGAATGAATTTAGTCCACTGGGACGGTTTGTCATGGACAAAAGAGCGTAAGTATTGTTCTAAGACATGATTGAGGACCTTAGTTTGTCCATCAGTTTCCGGGTGATAGGAAGTACTCATCCAGAGTTTAGTACCACAGATACGGAACAATTCCTGCCAAAAAGAGCTAACAAAGATGGGATCACGATCGGAGACAAGGCTGCGAGGAAAGCCATGGAGTTTGCAAACCATATCAAAGAACAACGAAGCTACCTTAAAAGCAGTGTAATGAGAAGGTAGTGCACCAAGATGGACACCCTTTGAGTAGCATCCACAACAACCAGAATAGTAGTAAACCCATGAGATTGTGGCAAACCGAAAATGAAGTCGAGGGAGAGATCTTCCCATATTGCGGAAGGGACCGGAAGAGGTTGCAATAGGCCGGTGGGACGTTTAGTTTCATACTTCATCTGTTGGCAGGTGAGGCAATGGGCAACATAAGTGCAGACATCGTGGTGTATGGTTGCCCAGAAAAAATTGGCCTGAAGACGACGTAAGGTCTTAGCGACACCCATATGACTGCCCAAAGGTGTCTTGTGAAACTCCTCAAGTAAAACTGCGCGGAAAGGATTATCAGCATTCAGCTAGATGGTGCCTTTGTAGAAAATAAGGCCACGATGGATGGTATAGTCAGCATGCATGAGACGAGGGGTCCTGTTGAAGTTGAGGAACAAAATTCAGAATTATCAGCAAGTGAATGGCGTAACTGCTCCAAGAAAGTGAAATTAGGCATGGACAAAGTGAAACAGTACCCAGGCAGGATGTCGGGAAAACGAGACAGAGCATCGGCAACAACATGGGAAGCACTGGTCTTGTACTGAATGGAATAGTCGTAGCCAAGTAACTTGGAGAGATAGACTTGTTGTTCTGGAGTCTGAATAACCTGGGACATTAAGTCCCGAAGACTCTTGTGGTCAGTGAGAATGATGAAGGGCCCAAGAGGTACTGGCGCCACTTCCTGATAGCGGTGGTAATAGCATGCAGTTCTCGAACGTACGTCGAAGCGCGTTGCAAGTGTGGGCAGAAAGGTTGGCTGAAGAAGGCGATAGGGTGACCCTTTTGCATAAGCACGACGGCCATTGCGGAGCCCGAGGCATCGGTCTCCAAGAGTAGGCCTGACTTTATCTCTGCCATGCGATCGTTAGCCCTCGGCCTAGCAATACTGGAGAAGTGACGTGGACCAGTATTTGTGACATGGTCTGCCAAAGTTCTTCTAGGTGGAGGTTGTTCTTCTGCCATATCCTCCTCTTCTGAACTAGAAGAGTGTTCTGAAAGGGGATTGGAAGAGCTCTCTTCTAGTGTCAACTGTTTCGCTAGTTGCTTTGCCTATCTGGTTTAGGCACTGATGCACCGACCAGTCTTCTCAATTTCAGGAATGAACAAGAGATCCTTGGGATTAGTTTTGCTCCTTGTGCCAAAAGTACCTGGCATGCACAAAATCACAAACAACTAGAGCAACTACAAAGATAGTTAGCACCGGATGAGAGAGAAGAAAATAAAAAAATTTAAAAATAAAATGCGAAAGAATAAAAGAATGTTTAAAGTCCACAAAATATACTAAAAATTTGCCCAATTACCAAAACACAAGTCCCCGGCAACGGCGCTAGAAACTTGTTGCGATTTTGGCAAGTGTACAAAATCGTGCAAGTAACAAAGGGTAAGTAGAGTATCGTATCCACATGGACTTGTACGATAATTGGATAATTAAAAGTATATTTTATAGACTACAAAATTGAGAGTGATTTAGTAGCCAAAATGTGGTTTAAATCAATTAAAATAAATCGTCGGGGTTTAACTTCATTGGACTTCTTAACATGCAATCACAACTCACTCATATTCAATTAAATTTTAGTTATCATCAACCCATAAAATTACTCAAGCCTTAATTCCTTAAGTAAAAGAGCCTAAATCCCTTGATTCCACTATCAATCCCTTGAATTAGTGTAACCAAGGTATTTTCATTAAGAAAAGGGGTTTTAGTGATGACCAATCCTCTTTACCCTATCCCTAGGCATAAAAATGATTGGTTGTCTTCTCCAGTTCGCAATTCAAAAGAATTTCCCAATTACAATTGAAATAATAGAATCATGCAATTGGTTGATCAGGCCAAACACAAGCATTAAGAGTAGAAGAAGAACAATAACAATACTTAATTGAAATAAGAGAACGTAGTAATTACATGAAAATAGGTCCAACTACATTAAACCCCAACGAATAGAGAACTTAGCTACGCATAGCCATGGGGGAAGGAGCAAAAGATGGAGAAAAAATGGAAGATGACCCAAACGCATCAAAGCCATCATGCATGTCTCAGAATTCTCTTCCTTTCGTTACACAATGTTCCGGACCCCTAGGACAGACTAGAAAATCCCTATTTAAAGCTATGAGCCAAAAAAAGGTTCAAGCCCACACAAAAGATAAAACATAAAATTAAGAATTATTCTTGCAACGCGCAAAGCACGGGTGCACGGATCGTTGCACAGTCTGTGCAAGGCTTCCTACAAGCTTCTTTTGCTTCCGCAAGACCTTCAAGGTGTTAAACTTCAACCCAATTGATCCTTAACGCATCATTTATTCTTGTGACCTCTCCAAACTTGCTCCACGCTTCCAAAAGCTCCTAAAAACATAAGAAAACAAACCAAAGATCAAGTGTAAAAGGGTAAAAACTAAAATTCCTAACTAAACAAAGCTTTTATTAAAAAACACAACTAAAATGAACATAACAAAGCTCAAAAGCATGAAAGATATCAAATAGTTGCCCCTAAACTACAAAAAGTAGGAATATAAGGAAATTATCAGTTGGTAATCTCAAGGATGGGGTGTGCGGCTGGGGTGATAAGGTTGGGGTCAGGTATAAGAGGTGGGTTTGGTAATAGGGTTAAGTGAAAAAGGGCAGAGGCCGCATGGGTTTGGAGCATTCGGCGCACCTGTTGGGCCGAGGCATCAGTAGGCCCAAGGGGGACATCCGCGTGTAACACTATGGGTTGACCCAAGAGAGAGAAACGCATGGTGAGGGACCCATAATCCGTAGTAACTGGGCCAAGGCTTTTGAGCCACTGGACCCCTAGCATGAGGTCGGCGCCGCTAATGGGAAGAGTATGGAGGTCGATCAGAAACGTGTGCCCCTGAATGGTGATGGGTACTTGGGTGCAAAGATGGTGACAGGTCAAAATCGAACCATTACCCACCATCACCTGAAGAGGTGAAGTGGCAGTCATGGGAAGTTTGAGAAATTTGGCCACACGCGTCTGAATAAAGTTGTGGGTACTGCCACCGTCCACCAAAATGGTGACGCGAGAACCAGCGATGTGGCCATACAAGCAAAAGGTTTCCAGAGCAGGCATACCGAAAAGAGCGTCAAGGCTGATATGCAGGCGGACATTGGCCGTAACGTCGAAAACGAGGGATGCAATATCAGAGGGGATCCGATCGGTGGAGACGTCACATGAGTCTTTTTCGTCAGTGATGAGTAAAAGCATACGACCCTTGCAACGGTGGCCGGTAACCCACTTCTCGTCGCAGTGGTAACAAAGTCCCTGTTCACGACGAGAAGCCAACTAGGGTAGGGGTGAAAGTGCGAAAATGACGACGACGATTGTGAATCTTATCTTCTTGGAGCTTCTCCAGAGCCATGGCTTGGGGAAGCGACATAGGCTGGAAGGCTTGGACCTCGCGACGGATCTCCGGCGAGAGACCCGAAATAAAACAGCTAAAGAGAAACATGGGAGCCAGGCTGACGATGCGATTCGCTAATCGCTCGAACTCAGTGAGATACTCGTTGACCGAGCCACGCTGTGTGAGTTTGAAAAGAACGCCCTGTGGGTCATCGTAAAATGAAGGGGCGAAACGAGACTCAAGCGCTTGTAACAAACCGGGCCAGGAGGTAATAAAGCCGTTTCCGAACATCCACTAGAACCAGCTCAACACAGGACCATCCATGTAGAATGACGCGATGATGATGCGTTCGTTATCGGGGTACCCTGATAATTGAAAAATTGGTTGATCTTGAAGATCCAACCAAAGGGGTCATGGCCATCGAAACGGGGAACTTCCAGCTTAATGGGTGGATAAGTGAAAATTCAACAGAGGGATATGCATAAATAGAGAACAACAAGATTAATTGAGGCATAGCATTAGTTGTACACCCCAATCATAGAAAGAAGCACAAAATCCTTGCTCATTTGCCTTTAGCCATGACCATACCGAAAGCTTGATCTGATCTATGAGAGCATCCTCATCCAATACCTTGTTACTGAAAATCACTACATTTCTATGTTTCCATATTTCCCAAAGTACTGCAATCCAGATTTTCGCAACCAAGGTCGCGACGGGACGACGAAAAAAGAAGGATTTTAAAGTAAACAGAGGAGTCGCCACCAATATTTATTAAGGAAAACATTGAAAAAACCTTTAATGAAAAAAAATGGTCTTTGGAACCAAATATGAGTTCGGGAGTCGATTACGCGTAGGGAAGGTATTAGCACCCTACGACGTCCGTCCTAAAACGGTTACCTCTAATTGATTAAGCAAGTTATTTATAACTTTAAAAATATTTATCTCACCACGAACTAATTAAAAAACGAAGGTTTATTTTATTATTTTTTATGAAGATTAATTTTATTATTATTATTACTATTATGAAAAAAAGAAAAGTTAGTATTTATTAAATATTTTTTTTAGCTCGACAGGAGTGGTCCTCTGCTCCTACGTATCCCCAGGTGCAATGGAGAATTCAGAGTTACGTAGTTCTTTGGGGTAGAAAATATTTGCGTGTTGATATATTTTTTATTTTTATTTTTATTTTTTAGATTTAGGATTTCTGAGCTGTCACAACTCATAGGTCCTAAAAATATAAGACTGACAGAGGTGTACACCTAAGTCAATCTATTTAGAAATTTTATTCTTGAAGCAAACTAATTTCTTGTTAATATTTTATTTTAGAGAAGAATTTTAAGATATCAAGCTGTCACAACTTGTACCTCAAAATCTCAAGATTAAGAGGATGTTACATCCAATTAACCCTTTTTCTATTAACTTCTATTTTATTAACATTTGTTAAGTTGTGATTATTTATTTATGAGATATGTTATTTTTACATAATTATGTTATAACAATTTGTATTATTACTATGTTATTATTATTGGTTTTTAATATGATAAAAAAAACATGTGGTAAACGTAAAACAAGGTTATTAAAGTATGTAGCATCCTGTATCAATTCTTTTTGCACGAAATATTTTATTTTTATCAATCAATTATTATTTGATATTATTTAACTAAGCCATGTTTCTATAGGGGTGTTCGCGGTGCGGTTTGGTTCGGTTTTCAGTTAAAAAGTCACCCGAATCAAACATAAAAATTACATGCGGTTCGGTTTGGTTCGGTTTAAATGTAATATCAAATCCGAACCGAACCAAACCAACATTTTGCGGTTTGGTTTGGATCGGTTTTGCGGTTTTAATATTTTAAATTTTATCTTAATATGATTTTAAATTTTAAAAATGTTTTTAATTTAACTAACAAAAAAAATGATGCAATATAAAATCTAGTAACTAATTGAGTCGTAATCAAGACTTGAAATTGACATTTACATATTTTTTATTCATAACAAACCACAATTTTGAAAGAAATTGCTTAGCTCCTTGTACATTTCATTACTTAAGTTTTCTTTTATTTAAAAAAATAAAATTATAAAAGGATAATAGTACTAAAACGCATACTTGAGTGTTATATAGAACAACTAAGAAATAAAAAAGTACAGCTTTATGATCATACGCGGTTTGGTTCGGTTTGGTTCGGTTCCAAAGATATAAACCGAAAACCGAACCAAACCGATCGGTTTGAGAACAAAATCATCCAAACAAATCCAAAATATATCGGTTTGGTTCGGTTTTCGATTTTTTTTAGCGGTTTTCAGTTTTTATTTTGGATCGGTTTGGATTTGAACACCCCTATGTTTCTACCCTAAAACTAATTCACGCACCCCTGGGACGTAGTTGAAGGCTCGGGCATTAATCGAAAAAAAAAAAACTAAATTAAATAACAACGTGAAAGGTTTTGGCCTATGCGTGGGAGAAAATAAAGAAAGGGCCTAAACGGACCCATTCTCACAGACAACCAGAGGCCAGGCCCAAAATCGTTTTTGAATGTGCTGAATCAATAAAGTGTAAACGGTGCATCTGAACTCTCAATTGTCCTAACCAAAGAAAGAAAAAAAATTGAATCCCTAGAGCAACTGGAACGAGTAGCGTGAGAAGGGAAAAGGGGATCGCGCTCTAATGCGGAGCAGCGGCAGTCCGATTCTGGCTTCGCACCAACCACGCAACGGCGGCACCGCAATCGCGCGCGTGACAGGGGAAAGAATCACACAGAGTTAATGTTTTAATGGAGGGAACTGTGCGGATGGTTTTGCGGAGGTGAAGGGTGGTGCCGCGATTGAAGATCCACGGCGGTAGCGGCGAAGGGGACGCGACGACGCAGTTCCAACACCACGGTGGCCGCAGGAAGTGGTGTCGTGGTTGCGCACGTGACAAAGGGAGAGGGTTACGCGACGGTGGTTCGCGCGACTAGGTTCCGTGGTGGTGACAGGGTACTTTGGGGTTCCGATTTTCTATTTGCTCTTGTGATTTTTGGTTTGGTTTTGTTGCAGATCTTGTTGAAGGGTTTCTGGATTTGGGATTTGTGAATGGATAGGCTTGAGTTTGTGGTGTTGGGTTCACGGCTGCAGTAACGGGTACAAGTTGCGGGGCTTGGTTTAGTGGTTCGACGGGTCTGGGATGGCCAAGGGAACCTTGTGGTGCTGTGACCGTGATGGGTCAATGTTGAAAGAGTAACATTCTTTTTATTTCGTTTTTTTTTCATTGTTATGTGACAACTTTGAACTTGAAAATAAAACTCATATGCACATATAAAATCAGCTCACTGATGATTCACTTGAATCTGATTGACTAACACTTTATTTCACCACATGATCACAACAGGTACAGAGCAAAAGGCAAATATAGCATGAACTATAACAACTACATCATTAGCCTCAACAAAGTAGCATCAATAGAAACAGAGCTTATATGGCCAAAAGAGTGTATTGAATAAAGGGATTACCTATTGTGAGCTATCCCTCTTACTTTGATCCTGGCCACCGAAGCAGTCCCTCTTCAAAGCCTCTGATTAGGTAACCTCCCTTTTACCCTTAACTCTCAATGTTTGCTATTGCTTATTTTCTCTTGACAGAATTTCATCGCCCCCTTTTTCATTCACAGTAGCAATATTTATAAGCTTATTCCTTTGCATTTTTTTAATCACACTAGCCCAACCTATTGTGAAGCAGGTTTGTGCCTTTTGGGAACAAATTCAGTAGATGCAAGATTTGTTGGTGGCTGTAGCTTAGAACTAGCTAGAGGAGGAGGACTGTGGTGCTTCAGTACAGAGCTAGCAGCTTCAGAGCTAGCTGGGAAGAGCTCGATCAAGGCTGCCCTCCCCCTTTGCTTTTGTTTGCTTTTTTTATTTTATTTTCTTTTTGGTTCTGTTTGTTGTGTTTTTTTTTTGTTTTGGGCCTGAGTTGATCATAAACTATGTTAGATTTGGTTGTATATGGACATTGTGGATTTAATCTGTTGGCCCAAAGCATTTTTATTCCTGCTGGCCCAAATTTGGAAGTAAAAAGAAAATTTATTTATTTATTTTTATTAAAACAGAAATAATTAGAGAGATAGGACAAAATTGGCTGTTGACAGTTGCCCCTCTTTACTTATATTTTATTAGATAATATGATGAACCAAAACACTCTTCATATTATCATAATAAAAGATAAGTAAAGATATAAACACCAATTTTGTTTGTTTTTGTTCTTTTTTTTTATCTGGGGTATAGTGAGTGCAAGGACTTGATACGAAGAAACAAATGGCGCGGGGACCTGCAACATAAAAAGCAGCGGGCGCGGGCCCTAAATATAAAAAGCAACAAGTATGTGGACCAGAAACATAAAAACAATGGGCTTGGGGGCTCTAAACATAAAAAGCAGTGGGCACAGGGAGCCGAAACATACAAGCAACAGGCGCGGGGACCCAAAACATAGAAAGCAGCGGGCGCGGGGACCCGAAACATACAAGTAATGGGCACGGGGACCCAAAACATAGAAGCAGCGGGTACGGGGACCCGAAACATACAAGCAGTGGGCACGAAGACCCAAAACATAGAAGGCAGCGGGCGCGGGGACCCGAAACATACAAGCAGTGGGCATGGGGACCCAAAACATAGAAGCAGCGGGTACGGGGACCTGAAACATACAAGAAGTGGGCACGAAGATCCAAAACATAGAAGGCAGCGGGCGTGGGGACCCGAAACATACAAGCAGTGGGCACGAAGACCCAAAACATAGAAGCAGCGGGTACAGGGACCTGAAACATACAAGCAGTGGGCACGAAGACCCAAAACATAGAAGGCAGCGGGCACGGGGACCCGAAACATACAAGCAGTGGGCACGGGGACCCAAAACATAGAAGCAGCGGGTACGGGGACCCGAAACATACAAGCAGTGGGCACGAAGACCCAAAACATAGAAGTAGTGGACATAGGGACCCGAAATATAAAAGCAGAGGGCGCAGGTCCTAAAACATAAAAAAGCAGCGGGCGCGGGGACCCGAAACATACAAGCAGTGGGCATGGGGACCCAAAACTATATGCATGAAAGTTAAATGGTGACAACATGGAATGTAAGATGATGAAATGTGTGCATGATATGCAATATGAAAGTGCTCTTGACCAAGGGGCATTTTATTTTTGTGCATTTTTCCAACCTTTGACACCGTTATGTTTTTAGTGCCTCAACATTCATGGAGGAATCACTACTTTTGGTAACATGTCAGGGACTGTTTCAAGCATTTTGAATCATCAATCGGCTATTACCCATGTAAGTGTTGGCCCAAGAATCACCACGTTTCCCATGATTTTTAAAAGTATTCATTGTAATTGTAATGATCTTTAATTGTTATTGCACGCTTTATTCTTGGCACATCATAGAATGAAATAACACAATGAAACAAAAAGTAATAGGATAAGATGAAAGTGTTTTACTGCTTTGGGAAGGAAATTGCAGATACAAGAGCAATTTTTGTGTGAAAGAAAAATGATAGATTCAATAGAGTCATTACAAAATGATAAAAAGGAGTGACCAATGGAATAGAGTAACAATGTTAATTTCCATGTCTGCAACTTTGAGAATCCCATCTGCTAGCTTTTGAGGACTTTAGATGCTTTGACAAACTCATTACCCATCCTTTCGAGTTATCCACGCACATCAACTTTCTAGGGCTTGCCCCACTTCCAAAAACTTTGATGCATTCATCAGACCTCATACCCAGATGACAACTTCCCCCAATCTCAAGTCTTCCACTCTAATTTGCCTAGACCGCCTTCTCAGGTTTTCGGTCTAGCGAGTCTTTTTTTTTTCATATATAACCCTATCTTTTGCCTAGGTTGCTCTTTTCGAGTTTTCAACCTAGCAGGTTGCTCTAACTTTTGCCTAGACCGCATTTTCAGGTTTTCAGCCTAGCGAGCTCTTTGTTTTTTTCTTTTTCAAGTATAATACTTCTTGACTGCATCAGAGTTTACAGGAAGGGGTAAGTCTTCTCCATCCATATTCGAAAGGATTAATGCACCTCCTGAAAAGGCCTTCTTCACCACATAAGGCCCTTCGTAATTCGGGGTCCACTTCCCTCTATGATCTTTTTGGGTTGGCAGGATTTTCTTGAGCACCAATTCTCCTTCATGGAATTCCCGAGGACGAACCTTTTTATCGTGAGCTCTTTTCATCCTCTTTTGATACAGTTGACCATGACATAATGCAATCAATCTCTTTTCTTCAATGAGGTTTAATTGGTCGTAACGAGCCTGAACCCATTCAGCCTCCTCAAGCTCGGTTTCTGCCAATACTCTCAACGAATGGATTTCTACTTCAACGGGGAGCACAGCTTCCATCCCATACACCAATGAATAAGGAGTTGCCCCGGTCGAGGTGCGAATAGTGGTACGATAACCATGTAATGTAAAAGGGAGCATGTCGTGCCAATCCCTATATGTTACCACCATCTTCTGGATAATCTTCTTGATATTCTTGTTTGCTACCTCTACTGCCCCATTCATCTTTGGACGATAAGGCGAAGAGTTGTGATGTTGAATTTTGAAATTCTCGCGTAACTCTTTCATCATTTTGTTGTTCAAATTGGTCCCATTGTCAGTAATGATGTGGCTTGGCAAACCATATCGACAAATCAAATCTCTCTTGATGAATCTGACCACCACATTCCTTGTTACACTGGCATATGAGGCTGCCTCAACCCACTTGGTGAAGTAATCAATGGCAACAAGGATGAAGTGATGCCCATTAGATGCTTTGGGTTCAATTGGACCGATCACATCTATTCCCCACATTGAGAACGACCATGGTGCAGCCAAGATATTCAAGGATATTGATGGCGCATGGATATTATCAGCATATGCCTGACATTTGTGACACTTCCTCACATGGTTACAACAATCAGCCTCCATGGTCGACCAATAGTAGCCGGCCCTTAGAATCTTTCTTGCCATCAAATGTCCATTTGCGTGTGTTCCAATCGAGCCTTCATGGACCTCTTCCATTATCTTCTTAGCCTCAAATGCATCAACACATTTGAGCAATACCATGTCATAGTTTCTCTTATAAAGCACATCATCATTCAAAAAGAATCCCATTGCCAATCTCCTTAAGGTCCTTTTATCATTTTCTGAAGCGCCAGGAGGACACTGTCTATATTTCATGTACCGCTTGATATCATAAAACCATGGTTTCCCATCTGGCTCCCCTTCCACTGCTTGACAATAGGCTGGTTGACCCCAATTCTGATTTTTTATCAGTGGCACATCCCCTCCTTGACTTATCTTAAACATCGATGATAAAGTGGCTAGAGCATCAGCCAATTGGTTTTCTTCACGAGGGATGTGATGGAAAGTAATATCGTCGAACTGTTCCATCAACCCCTTAATGTAAGAGCGGTACGGGATTAATTTTGTATCTCGAGTCTCCCATTCACCTTTAAGCTGATGAATAACTAAGGCTGAGTCTCCAAACACCTCCAAAATTCTAGCCTTGAATTCAATGGCTGCTGAGATCCCCATTGCGCATGCTTCATATTCTGCCACATTATTGGTACAGTCAAAACCCAATCTTGTAGTGAACGGAATGAATTGATTCGTAGGGGAAATTAACACTGCCCCGATTCCGTGCCCCAGTGCATTGGAAGCTCCATCAAATAACAGAGTCCATTCTCCTTCATCCATGGATTCCTTATCTTCAAACAATGCCATTATGTCTTCATCTGGGAACTCACATTGCATTGATTGGTAGTCTTCTATAGGATGGTGAGCCAAGTATTCTGCTAAAGCACTGCCTTTGATAGCTTTCTGGGTGACGTAGACAATATCATATTCTGACAATAACACTTGCCAGTGAGCGATTCGACTAGTGAGAGTAGGCTTCTCGAAAATATACTTAATTGGATCCATTTTGGAGACCAACCAAGTGGTATGACATAACATGTATTGCTCAGCCTACGAGCAGCCCAAGCCAAGACACAACAAGTCCGCTCCAACAGAAAGTACCTCATTTCACAATCTGTGAACTTCTTGCTCAAATAATAAATGGCATGCTCTTTCTTACCAGATTCATCGTGTTGCCCCAGCACACAACCCATAGATTCCTCAAGCACTGTCAGATACATGACGAGAGGCCTTCCTGGCACTGGTGGTACTAAGACTGGAGGTTCTTGCAAGTATTGCTTTATCCTTTCGAAGGCCTTTTGACAGTCTTCATTCCACACCACTGTTTGATTTTTGCGCAACAACTTGAAGATTGGATTGCAAGCAGCAGTTAATTGGGATATGAACCTAGTAATGTAATTCAACCTCCCTAGGAACCCACGAACTTCCTTTTCTGTACGTGGGGCGGGCATCTCCAAGATTGCTCGCACTTTATCAGGGTCAACCTCTATGCCTTTTTCGCTGACTATGAAACCCAACAATTTGCCCGACTTCACACCGAAGGTGCACTTAGCAGGATTCAACCGAAGCTTGTATTTTCTCAGACGATCAAACAACTTTTGTAGGTCTGCAATATGTTCCTCCTCTGTTCTAGACTTGGCGATAATATCATCCACATACACTTCAATCTCTTTATGCATCATGTCATGGAACAAGGTCACCATCGCCCTCTGATATGTTGCCCCAGCATTTTTCAATCCGAATGACATCACCTTGTAGCAAAAGGTTCCCCACAATGTGATGAATGTGGTCTTTTCCATGTCTTCAGGTGCCATCTTAATTTGGTTGTATCCGGAGAACCCATCCATGAAGGAGAAGAAAGAATGTTGGGCAGTGTTATCTACCAGCATGTCTATGTGAGGCAATGGGAAATCATCCTTGGGACTAGCTTTATTCAGGTCCCGATAGTCAACACACATTCTGACCTTCCTGTCTTTCTTTGGGACTGGCACTATATTGGCAACCCATTAGGGGTATTTAGCCACTGCTAGGAACCCTGCATCAAGTTGTTTTTTAACCTCCTCTTTGATCTTCAGTGACACCTCTGGCTTCATTTGTCTCAACTTTTGCTTTACTGGTGAGCAATCTGGCTTCAATGGTAATCTGTGTTCAACTATGCTGGGATCTAACCCAGGCATGTCCTGGTATGTCCATGCAAAGATATCAACATAGTCAAATAGAAGATTGAGCAACTGGTCTTGCACATTCCCCTTTATGGCAGTACCAACCTTGATCTCCTTCTTATCATTTTCATCCCCTAGATTGATCATTTCAATTTCCTCCTCATGGGGTTGAATTATTCGATCCTCCTGTTCCATTAACCTTTTCAACTCAGGTGGAGTTTCTAAATCATCATCACCCTCATCAGCTTGATAGATAGGATGATCAAAGTTGTAGCATGGGACATCAACATTGTTATTCTCAAGATGATTATTTTCAAATCTGCAATTTTGGGTTAACATGAAATAAAGGAAAATAAATAAAGGTTAAGGAGAAGGGACAAAAAATAAAGGGAATAACCGGAAAGCTGCATCATGCATTTCATTCATTCAATATACCAAAAAGTAACATGCAAGCCCATTTCAACAAAAAGTCATACTAGATATGGGCATAATTTTAGAGTTTGCATTAAAATTACTTTGAAAGTGAATTAAAAACCACAGGAAATTCTTGGATCTTCCAGTTGTGTAGCTCTTCATGAGGGCCACATGGGTACACCAGGTTGTCACGATCATCAGCATCTTGATCTTCTTTTGCCATGGCCACTTGACCTGTATACACCAGTCCTCCACTTCTGAAGCTTTGGTAGAGGTCACAAATGGGAATTCTCTCGGTCTCTGGCTCCCGATTCTCCAAACGGGCCAACCTCATCTCTCTCTTTTCCTTTGCCACTCTTTTTTTGTCAGCCTTAGTGAACTTATATCCCAGCCCACATCGACTGTTGTTTTCTGGCAACTCTATCAACTTTGCGACACCTTTTAAGCTCTTTCCCAATCCATGCCCTGGCCGATATCCTTCACTTAACATGATCTTTGCCACCATCATAGATGTTTTTTTATAACTGCGAGTTCCTAGGAGGGGACTCCACATAAGCAGTACTGATCACCTCCAAAGATTGGAAAGAGGTTTCAAGGGCTTCTTCAGCTACTTCAATATAACGAGTAGGGGCTGGGCTACTCACCAACATATCCTCCTCTCCAGAAATAATCACTAGTTTATCATCCACCACAAATTTCAGCTTTTGGTGCAGGGTAGAAGGGACCACTCCAGCTGAGTGAATCCATGGTCTACCTAACAAAAAACTATATGCTGGCGTGATATCCATGACTTGGAAGGTGATCTCGAAGGTGAAAGGACCAATCTGGATAGGGATCTCAATCTCTCCCACGACTTCCCTACGTGATCCATCAAAAGCCCTCACAATCATAGAACTCGGTTTCATCTGAGTCCCATCACAAGGCAGCTTATCCAGAGTGGACTTAGGCATCACATTTAACGAGGACCCGTTGTCAATCAACACCCTAGCTACAATGTGATCAGACATTTCACTGAGATGTGTAAAGCCTTGTTATGGCCCCTTCCTTCTGTTGGAATCTCGTCATCTGTGAAGGTGAGGTAATTATTAGCAGCGATGTTGCCAATAATACCCCCAAACTTGTCCAGTGTAATGTCATGAGCCACATGCGCTTCATTCAAAATCTTCATCAACAACTTTCTGTGACTTTCTGAATTCATCAATAGAGATAGAAGAGACACCCTTGCCAGCATCCGATTCAACTGATCAATAAGCTTGTACTCACTCTGTCGAATGAACTTGAGGAATTCTGATGCCTCTTCATCTGACACTTCTCTCTTCTTTTCTTTTTCATTTGTGACTTTCTCCTCAACGGGCTTTTTACCTTTTGCGAATTCTCCTTCAATGACCTCTCTTTCTTTCACCTTGGGGTTTTTCACTAAGTCTTCCCTCCTTAATTCCTCAGGAGCATAAACTCTACCATTGCGTGTCATCCCTCCTACCCCTACAATATTTGTGACCACCATTCTTCCAATGTGAGAACTCATGTTGCCACTTTCTTGTACCTCTACACCATACTTCCATGGTACCGCCTTAGTGTCCTTGTAAGGAAAAGGAGCTGGAACTTGCACAATGATGGGTTTGGGAATCGGAGGTACAGGCAAAGACACATTTTTGGTGAAGAGAATTACTAACGGCTTCCGAGCAACTGCATCTCGCTTTTCTTCTGATTGGGCCATTAGTACATTCTCTTCCTTCCACACGCGACCTATTTGGACCAAGTTTGAGTCCATCAACCTCTGTAGTATCTGCTTGAACTCAATACACTCCTCAATAGAGTGTTTGGCTTTCGGGTGAAGACCACACACTTCTCCTTCAAAAGCTTGCCCCTCAATCATCTTAAACTTGCACAATTCTGAGAAAAGGATTGCCATAGGGGTTTTGACTTTCCTCACCTCCTTCACTAACTGACTTGACTGCCCTTCAATGGCGTTTACTGATGCACCACCATGACCTGGAAGTGGGTTACTCCCGACATTCGGTCCTTCTTCTTTAAAACATAGCGACCCTTCTTCTATTAAGTCTTGCACTTTATGCTTCAACCCCAACATCTTTCGGTGGAATGCCCTATAGTGCCTGCATGGTAATCACATTTGGCATTTGGGTCAAAGCCCTTGGGATACGGTGGTTCAACAGGTTTCAAGGGGAAAGGGACAATCAGAGAATTACGAATCAAATGCGGCAAGAGTTCGGTGTAGGTCATGGGAATTGGGGTGATTGTTCTTTTTTGGTTACTTCTTTTCTTTGAAGTGTTAGCGGTATTAGGGTATGGAGCTCTTGGTTGGCTTGCTTGAGGCACTGAAGGTAATGAGGCTTGTGGTAAGGGTGGTTGGTAGGCCATTCTAGGTTGGTAAGGTTGTGGGTAAGACAGTTGGGAAACTGATGCTATTTGTGGGTTATACACGAATGGAGGCCGGTAGTTGGGTACAAAAGGGATGGGGTTGTAACTGGAAATGACTGATGCAGGTATTATCGCATTTGTTTCACCTCCCTTTTTCTTGTCAATGGTTGTTGGGGGTTTCTTCACATTTGTTGATCCTGTTGATGTAAGAGTAATCTTCCCACTTCTTACTCCCATCTCAACCCTCTCTCCAATGATGACTAGGTCCGAGAAATTCGATGATACGTTTCCAATTATCCTGTCATAGAAGGGTGATTGGAGCATATCAATGAACATTGTGACCATCTCTTTTTTAGACAACGAGGGTTGTACCTGAGCAGCCACTTCTCTCCAACGTTGGGCGTACTCCTTAAAAGCTTCATTCTCCTTTTTCATCGTGTTTTGCAACTGTGTTCGATCTGGTGCCATGTCCATGTTGTATCTGTATTGCTTCAAGAAAGCCTCTGCCAAGTCCCTCCAAGTATGTATTCGGCCTCGCTCCAAATTCATGTACCAACTCAGAGCGGCACCCATAAGGCTTTCTTGGAAGAAATGGATCAACAGTTTATCATCATAGGCACATAAGGTCATCTTCCTACAATACATTGTGAGATGGTTTCTCGGGAAGGTGTCTCCTCTATATTTATCAAATTCGGGGACTTTGAATTTGTGCGGAATTACGACATCTGGGACTAGGCATAGATCAGTGGCATTGAAAGCATAATGACCGATCCCTTCAATGGCTCTCAACCTTTCTTCTAGAAACTGCAGTTTATCATTGGATTGAGAGTGTTCAGGTTGACTATGGCGTATCACAACAGTTGGAGTAAGGTTGGTATTTTGGTGATTTGAGGGGCCGCCAGGAAGGGCTGCATCAGTTGGTGATGTGTGTGTAGGGACATAAGGTACGTAGGTGGATGGCTGGAGCAAAATTTGTGGGCCATTGGTTCCAAGGTTTGGGTCTCGGGTTTGTGTTTGGTCTGGAGGATTTGAGGTAGAGGTGTAGGGATTGCTTTCAGGGTTATTGGCCATATGTGGTGTGTAACCTGGAGGGGGGCCATATGAAGGATTTGTAGCAGACACGTGGTGGTTAGCCTCTTGAGCATTGGCTGCTATAGGTGGTGTGTAGCCAGGAGGGAGGCCATACGGAGGGAATGCTACCCGAACACTAGGATTGGCTTGCGGAGTAAACCCTGGAGGATGGGAGGGATCTTGATGTTCTTCCGAAGAATTTCCATTCGTGCCATTTTGCAGCATTTCTAAAATCTGGTCCATCTTTCTTTTCATCTGATTCATCTCCTTTTTCAACTCTTCATGTTGTTGCTCTAGGTCACCCACGACTCCTTCCATGATCTTTCTATTGGCACGTGTCCCGTAAGGGTGTCGCAGGGATGCTTTCTTCGCTTCAATATTTACTCTCTTTTCTCTGTCGAAAAATGTCTTATGTGTAACCCCCCTTTCATATAAAACATAATTTAACTATTTAATTTATTTTATATATTTATTTCAAAGTTCTGATATGTTCTATTACAATCCAAAATATGTTCTGTAATTTACATCATTAAAATTTATATAAACACCGCTACAAAATAATTCTAACTACTACAACATTATTGTCTACCCAAAATAGTCCCCATCCTATAGCTCTGGACCATGTCTGCATCTGTAACTTCTAATTAATCTTCCAAATACCTGCAATCACACTCCCCTAAAATCTGGGGACAGCATTACCGGATCAGGCATTTAATTTCTCATAGAATTAAAACAATTTCAAACAATTACACATCATAACAATTTAATTAATTACACACATAATTAAATGCAGTATGATTTATGCAAATGCAATTTTTTGACTCAAATTCATTTTTTTGACCTTGCTCCATGGAGACTTCCCCTTTGAGTGTTTAGTAAGTAACTGGCCTACCATTACGTACAGCAATTCAGCCATCAGCCCCTACTAAACGCGAATAAACTAAACAGAATTAGGAGGTCAGGATACCCGGAAGGCCACCACGGCAGCATCTCTGTCCAGATTACAGCCACATGTGGAATTGCCAATATCCCTCACCCCACAGACTATATAATCACAGACTATACAGTCCTGTCTAACTTACTCTGCTCACCCATTTCTCAGGACTATCATATTCTATGTTCATAATCTCAATAATCTTTTCAAATACATGACTACCGCAGTCCGGTCAGTCAACACAGTTCTCTGTTCATAATCTCAATCATATTTTCAAATACATGACTACCGCAGTCCGGTCAGTCAACACAGTTCTCTGTTCATAATCTCAATCAAATTTTCAAATACATGACTACCGCAGTCCGGTCAGTCAACACAGTTCTCTGTTCATAATCTCAATCAAATTTTCAAATACATGACTACCGCAGTCCGGTCAGTCAACACAGTCCTGGAAATCAATTCCCCCATAAATACTCATTTCTCATTTGAAATCTTTGTATTTTCTAAGAACTCAAGCTTATGCAATATGACAATGATGCTAATAAACAAATAATTAATATTAAGCAATCACATAAAAATTATAAAAATTCACTATTAGGTAAAGTTACTAAAATACCCTTAATCTTTTCTAAAATTCCATCTATGTCCTAAATTTTGAAATGACCAAATTACCCTTGCTCTTTTTCAAAAATTCCCATTTTGTCCCTACATGTAAAATGACCATTTTGCCCTTGATTTTACAAAAATTTCCACATAATATCCCTTGCATTTAGGGCTGGCCGAATGGTCTCACTACCATTCTCAACATATTTTCCAAAGTAACAACTTCCAATTCCAACCAAAAATCAACCAAATCACAAATTCAATCAAAATTCAACAAACCAAATTTCAACCATCACAACACATCAAAAATTCAATCAAACATCATTCCAATCCATGAATTACAATCACAAGCATCAAAAACACAAAACCCCTAAATCAATTTCAAGTTTTCATGATTCTAGGTCAAAATTTTAATCTAAGCCTACAACATGTTTTCTTCTAATTCCAAGGGTTCTAATTGAAATTAAATGCCTAGATCCTTACCTTAAACTCTTTAATTGAAGAAAAAGCCTTGAATTCCTTTCTCCCTCACTCCTTGGTCTTGTATGAATTTTTGAGATTTCCTCCAATTTCTTTTCCTTTTTGCCGATTAGCTTAGGGTTTAGGAAGTTTGGATGGTTTGGTTTCTTAATTTGAGATGAGATGATGAAGTTAAGATGAAATTGAAATGAAAACTGCAGCTGCTGGGTTTGGAGACTCATGGTTCTGTTTTTGAGTTTTTGGTGATTTTTTTCTCCTTTTACTTAAGTTAAATGCTTCTAAAAAATTTTATTAACCAAATTGGACTTTGCCTTCAAGTCCAGCTGCTGCCTGCACGTCCAGCAGCTCAATTGGACCAAGGGAAGTCCACTTGCCAAGCCTTTCCAGCCCACTTGGACAGCCAAGGAGTTCCAAGTCACTTGCCTACCCCAAAAGTCAACATTTCAAGCACTTTGTAGAAAATTCTAGAAGGTAATTAGGGCTGCTAATTATTTTACAATGTGATTAGAATTTGAAGAAAATAACATCACCAATGGATTCCTCACTATCAAAAACCTTGGGGTAGTGTCTTACTTATCTCTTAATCCAAGCCTAAATAGCTTAATTTAGTGACATTAGAAAAACCTAAGTTGTCACTTTTTGATTGGTTAAGGTTCTAAATTAAAATTTTCTTGGTTAAACATTTTTAATAATTATTCTAAGTATATTAGAATTATTAAATAATTCTATAGATATCCTATGAATTTTCTCTAAATTTTCTGTCTTAGAATTTTACCGTAATAATTCCTCAAAGTTCTAACTTTCAGAAAATCCTAACAATTCTGAATAAGCATTTTAATTCTTTATCTGTATATATTTTTAATCTATATTCTATTACCTTTCTTTTAAGTTATAAATGAGTTCAAAATTCTATACTTGAAAATTTATCCTGGACAGCTGTCTGACATAGCAGTCCAGTCAACTATCAATTTCGGTAAAAACAAAGACATTTGCAAATTTAGAAAATTCTTCTAAGTAGAACTGTATTAATTTCATTAAGAGAATATGTACATAAGGTTTCTATAAAATATAGTGCATAAATGTTAATAATATACATATATAAATGCGTACAATTAATAAAATGAGGATGTTACATTATGAGTATGGAGAAATGAAAATGCAACTACCCTATTTGTTTGTTTTTTTCTTTTCTTAGGGATGCAAGGTTGTTAGAGAACCATAAGTCGTACAACTGGCCGATGAACATTATTTTCTCAAGCATGTGGTTAGAAGCAACATGAACATTTTCTCTCAGACTTTTCCTCTAGAATGTCACGTTCTAAGTACTAAGCCTTAAAGAATATAGGACTTTAAAGCAGCTCATTACGTGAACATCTTCCTTTAGACTTTTCCTCTAGAACGTCACGTTCTAAGTACTGAGTCTCAAGGAATAAAGGTGTTAAGAAGCCAAAATCATAGTAGAGAGCAAATAAACAACATCCTTCATTGATAATCAAAACAAAGTATATGCCATTAATGGGTGAAACAACGCAAAATACAAGGGACATTCTTCTACAACTTGACATAAAGTACAAATTATCATTCATCATTACTAGCCATATTTCTCATTTGGCTTATCATCCCTTTACAATACTCAATGAATTCATAAATCTCAACTGGCGTTGGAAGCGGGTCAGTCATCCCTTCAGCTCTTCGCAAGTAATATGAGGCCTCATTGAGCATTCGCTTGATCTGTAGAGCTCGACTCACAAAATTATGTGCCCAAAGCTTTTGTTGCCCCTGATAATCTTCAATAACTTCATTCAGTTGCATTACATGGTCTTCCAACTTCTTCTTCTCATCTAATGTGACTTGATGTTCCAAAGCTAGATTTGCATTCAGTTGTTCCTCGCTTTGGATCCTGCTCTTATATTCAGCCACCATCATTTTCAATTGTTGCTTCAGATCATCGAGTTGTCTTTGAGCACTTTTCTCGGCCACCTTGGACTCTTCCCATGCCTTCTTCCACTTTAGAGCATCAGCCTTAGCCTCATCTCGCTCTTTTCTTCGCATCCCTAACTCTGTGCTTGCGGCATCCAAACAACTTTTCGTATTAAGCTTCTTTTCTTCTTCTAGTCTTGCCCTCTTGTTGGCCTCGACAGCTGACTGCATCTTTTGCACACTTTCGCTTTGTGCCGCCTGGCATTCTCGACGCGCTTTTGCTAATTCCCTCTTCAATCTTTCTTTTTCTTCTTCAGATTTTACCAGTGCATCCTTAAGCCTTTCTATCTCTTCTGGGCTCGTGGGGGGCTGTATCGGCACATCTTCCACAGCTGGGGCTGAACTACGAAAGGGTAACTTGATCTTTTGAACCCTCTCTTCAAGCCATCAGCTATAACTTTTATCCGACATCCAACTTCCATCTCCTAGTCCTTTTCCTTTCCGAACGACTCGATTCCAAGCTTGCCTAACCCTATGGAGCATTTCCAAGTCCTGATTCAGCTCATAGACGATAAAAGGAGTCACTGACTCTTCAGTCGACGGATTTCTTATCGGATAACCAAACTGCCTCAAAGCTAAGATAGGATTGTAATTGATGCACCCTTTGGTTCCCATAAGTGGTACATTAGGGAAGTCCCCACAATGAAAAATCACGTCGATTCTCTCTAGACCTTGTGAGCACCAAGATATCGTCTTTCCACTCAGATTCGTAATGTCGCGAGCCCACTCACTTTTGCTTCTGATTTCCACCGATCCTCCCTTTTTAAACATGTGAGTCGTGAACCAAAGGTACAACACAGGCAGGCAACATAGGATGATTCCCCCCTTTTTCTCATGGCGCAAGGTGAGGGCATGATATGTATCAGCAAGGACGGCTGGCACTGGATTCTTCCTTCTATGCTTATAGGCCAAAAAGACATCGATTGCTGCAAAATCTATGAAGTTTTCAATATTCGAGAAGAGAACAATCCCATAAATGATGAGAGCGAGCATATCCATGAAACCATCCCATTTGTCTTTATCCGCAAGGTGTTTTGCATAGTTTTCCAAATGTTCCCTCGGAAAACCCTCAACACCTCCTTTTGTATCCTTCCACTTTGCTAGCTCCCTCAAATTAATATTCAAGGACGAGGCAATTTTGGGTAACGAAGGATAATGTCCCATGTATAGATAAGGCCCTTCATTACCCAAGGAATACCCTAATATTTGTCCGTACTCTTCTAGTGTTGGAGCTAATTGGAAGTCTCGAAAAGTGAAGCACCTTAAAGGAGGATCATAGAATTGGGCTAAAGCAGTGAGAGCCTTCTCTTGCACGTTTGCCTCTAACAAATCAAGAATATTTCCATATCTAACAGCGAAAGTTCGATGCCGAATAATCTTCAACCTATCACTGAGGTCCCTCAAATTCTTCACATCAGGTTGCTTAACCCCCAATTGCAATGTTCGCCTGAAATCATTTTCCATGCTCTTCGAAAAGTGTTCACAGCGAGTCTTAAGTCCTTATGGTACCCCTAACAACCTGGAAAATGATGTAACATGCCATGAAGGTCCTATCCTATGAAAATGCATTATGCCTTTTTTTTTATAACTTTTCTATCATGATGCCATCACTCTGCTTTATTCTCTTTTTCCTTTCACTTTTTCTCTTTTTTTTTTCTTTTCTCTCTCCTTTTTTTTTTTGGGAAATGAAATGCATGATGTTTGTTATGAAATGATGAATAATAACACAGAGAAAACTACTAATTTTTGCATTATTTCTTTTTCTATACATATGTTATGCCATTTGAAATGCAAGGGTAAGGTACTGCTCCCATTGTATCCTACGAAGGTATCCTTAACAGTTGATAGCTCTACGGGCTACTCTAGTAGTGCTCTTTCCCAACAGGTGGTTCTATGGTTCTAAGACGGTTCCTAGAGCCAAGGACCCTCTCTTGGAATATCGATCACAACCATAGGTAAACTATTAGAAGTGATAATACCCTTGAAAGGATCAAACTCTAGGTGAGGCCTTCATGATAACCAAGCAGGATGTACATCCAGAAGATTACCACTACTCAACCTCTTACTTATCCTAAGATGCACTCAGGCCCGGGTATAGGACCTCACTCATAAGTGTGTGAAAATTGTGTAAGTGAAGTGTGTGAAGGGAGCAATTCCTAAACTACACAATCTGCAAAACAAACGACACACGTATAATATAGCAAAAGGTTTTCTATCCTACGGTTCAAGAAAATATAAGCATGTGTACATACGAAGCATAAATAGACCAAAACAAATAACGACGAAGACGAAGAAAGAAAATAAATAACCAAATAAAATGAACGAAACAAATTTAACAAGGTGAGATAAATACAATATATATATATATATATATGTATATATATATATATATATATATATAAATATTTCGCTTAATTAATTATGACAGGCTTGACCCTCAAAACATCCCCAGTGGAGTCGCCATCTGTCGCAACCAAGGTCGCGACGGGACGATGAAAAAAGAAGGATTTTAAAGTAAACAGAGGAGTCGCCACTAATATTTATTAAGGAAAACATTGAAAAAACCTTTAAAGAAAAAAAAAATGGTCTTTGGAACCAAATATGAGTTCGGGAGTCGATTACGCGTAGGGAAGGTATTAGCACCCTACGACGTCCGTCCTAAAACGGTTACCTCTAATTGATTAAGCAAATTATTTATAACTTTAAAAATATTTATCTCACCATGAACTAATTAAAAAACGAAGATTTATTTTATTATTTTTTATGAAGATTAATTTTATTATTATTATTACTATTATGAAAAAAAGAAAAGTTAGTATTTATTAAATATTTTTTTTAGCTCGACAGGAGTGGTCCCCTGCTCCTACGTATCCCCAGGTGCAATGGAGAATTCAGAGTTACGTAGTTCTTTGGGTTAGAAAATATTTGCGTGTTGATATATTTTTTATTTTTATTCTTATTTTTTAGATTTAGGATTTCTGAGCTGTCACAACTCATAGGTCCTAAAAATATAAGACTGACAGAGGTGTACACCTAAGTCAATCTATTTAGAAATTTTATTCTTGAAGCAAACTAATTTCGTGTTAATATTTTATTTTAGAGAAGAATTTTAAGATATCAAGCTGTCACAACTTGTACCTCAAAATCTCAATATTAAGAGGATGTCACATCCAATTAACCCTTTTTTCTATTAACTTCTATTTTATTAACATTTTTTAAGTTGTGATTATTTATTTATGAGATATGTTATTTTTACATAATTATGTTATAACTATTTGTATTATTACTATGTTATTATTATTGGTTTTTAATATGATAAAAAAAACATGTGGTAAACGTAAAACAAGGTTATTAAAGTATGTAGCATCCTGTATCAATTCTTTTTGCACAAAATATTTTATTTTTATCAATCAATTATTATTTGATATTATTTAACTAAGCCATGTTTCTACCCTAAAACTAATTCACGCACCCCTGGGACGTAGTTGAAGGCTCGGGCATTAATCGAAAAAAAAAAACTAAATTAAATAACAACGTGAAAGGTTTTGGCCTATGCGTGGGAGAAAATAAAGAAAGGGCCTAAACGGACCCATTCTCACAGACAACCAGAGGCCAGGCCCAAAATCATTTTTGAATGTGCTGAATCAATAAAGTGTAAACGGTGCATCTGAACTCTCAATTGTCCTGACCAAAGAAAGAAAAAAAATTGAATCCCTAGAGCAACTGGAACGAGCAGTGTGAGAAGGGAAAAGGGGATCGCGCTCTAATACGGAGCAGCGGCAGTCCGATTCTAGCTTCGCACCAACCACGCAACGACGACACCGCAATCGCGTGCGTGACAGGGGAAAGAATCGCACAGAGTTAATGTTTTAATGGAGGGAACTGTGCGGATGGTTTTGCGGAGGTGAAGGGTGGTGCCGCGATTGAAGATCCACGGCGGTAGCGGCGAAGGGGACGCGGCGACGCAGTTCCAACACCATGGTGGCCGCAGGAGGTGGTGTCGTGGTTGCGCACGTGACAAAGGGAGAGGGTTATGCGACGGTGGTTCGCGCGACTAGGTTCCGTGGTGGTGACAGGGTACTTTGGGGTTCCGATTTTCTATTTGCTCTTGTGATTTTTGGTTTGGTTTTGTTGCAGATCTTGTTGAAGGGTTTCTGGATTTGGGATTTGTGAGTGGATAGGCTTGAGTTTGTGGTGTTGGGTTCGCGGCTGCAGTAACGGGTACAAGTTGTGAGGCTTGGTTTAGTGGTTCGACGGGTCTGGGATGGCCAAGGGAACCTTGTGGTGCTGTGACCGTGATGGGTCAATGTTGAAAGAGTAACATTCTTTTTATTTCATTTTTTTTTTCATTGTTATGTGACAACTTTGAACTTGAAAATAAAACTCATATGCATATATAAAATCAGCTCACTGATGATTCACTTGAATCTGATTGACTAACACTTTATTTCACCACATGATCACAACAGGTACAGAGCAAAAGGCAAATATAGCATGAACTATAACAACTATATCATTAGCCTCAACAAAGTAGCATCAATAGAAACAAAGCTTATATGGCCAAAAGAGTGTGTTGAATAAAGGGATTACCTATTGTGAGCTATCCCTCTTATGTAACATCCCGAAAATTAAAACCCAATAAGTATGAAAGTGAGAGATTTAATTAGAAATTTTCTTGTTGGAGAGAATTGTAACACTGTGATTTTTCGTAACGTATATTAAGTGTTTGATAAATACCGTAAAAGGAAATTAAATTAATTCATAGTGTTATTGTGAGATTTTTGGGACTTTTACGTAAGTTCCGTAAGTTGTAGAAAAAAAAAATAAGAGAAGAGGGGTGTCCTTAGAGGAAGTGTGGCTGCAAATAGCAAAATTGTAAAATTATGCCAAATAAAAAACGTGAACCGCTTCTCTTCCCGTCATTTCTTCGTTCTTCTCTTCTTCCTCGCCGAGAACCCTATGTTGTCTCTCCTTCTCTCTAAATATTCTGCATCTTTCTAATATTTGAGCCTCCAAATCAAAGTTTCTACCGATTAAAATTGGATATATCATAGAGGGAGACTAGAGCTTCAAAACCAACCGATTGGATTTCGATTTCATCGAGGTATGGAGGGGTTTCTTTTTTTCTCCTAAGCTATTTCCTTGTTTTCTTGTTAAATATGGATTGTGGCTGTTGTTGATGGTATGTAAATAATTTTGAAAACCCGAAATAAGCTACTTGTGATTTGGGTCCTGTGACTGTCTGGATTTTTCGTCTCGGTTTTCGTGCAGGTTTTTGAGGATGTAAATACATTTTCTTATGTTTTGATGCCTCTGGATATCATGGTATTTTTTTAAGATTTTTTTGAGCACTGTAACTATTTTTACCGGAATTATTTTTAAAAACTGTTGATTCTGAGAATGAGACTGTTTTGATTTTTACAAGAATTTTGGGACATGATTTTGGAAAACTGGAACCATGAGTTCATTTTATGCATCATGAGGGTCATCTCTGAATTTTTGTAAGGTCAGAAAAGCCTGGGAAGTATTTTTAGTGATTTAATGTTGGAAAAACCGAAAAGCTGGACAGTAGAGAAATTAAATGTAGAAAATTACTTTTTGTGAGAATTTGGTCTTGAGAAAATTTAGTAATACTGTTTTGACCATTTGGAATATCCATGTATTTTCTCAGAATTTTGTAAGTACCTTTTGTAATTAATTACATTTTCTTATTGAAAACTGTGTTCTGGAGAAATAATGATTTGGAAATTCAAAAAAGGTATTTTTGGTGGATTTTTGGTACTGAGGAAATTATATGTGATGTTCCACATATTGGAGATATTCTCTGTAAAATTTCACATAAAACGAATTTGATATGCTATTTTCTAAAAATATGGAATTGTGTTTCACAGAGTATGTCCAGCCACTGTTTTTAATTCAAAAATAATATTTGTGGGTTGAATTTTCGTGAGATAAATTTATATGATGAAATATGAATGATGTATAGTTTCTCTGTAAAATCTCATGAAATTTCAAATTGATATGATGCATCAAATAATTTTTGGTGTGTGTGTACAGCTCTATGTGTCCACATGAAATTTAATTATATTAATTGTGTATTTGGTTTTAATGCCTTTAATTGTACTTGTTAAGGAATAATTTCACCTAAAAAGGGAAGTTTCCATAGAAATATGAATGCAATGATTTGTGATGATTGAGTTTGAGTTATTGGATTATTGGTTATTAATGATTGTTCTGTTATTAATTGTGAATTGGAGACCGGGAGGAATGTGATCCTCGGGCAAAGAGTGCTGGAATTTGTTGTGCATGTGAATTGCTTGTATCAGTGAGATCTTATATTCAGAGAGAAATATTTGGGAGAAAAATCCTAAAATTTAAAGAAGACAAAGGAGAAAAGGAGAAAAAAAGATTCAAGGTAAGGGAAGCTTCCTTGTGATTTATATTTTCAGTTTAAGTGTGGTTGAGAGTTAGGGGGCTCAATCACATATAGCATGCCTGCCCCTTTTTGCTGTTTATGTTGAGTTGATTGGTGGTTGAATTTAAAATTGATGAAAAATGGGTATTTGATTCTCCTGGCAGTGGCTGTGTGAGTGTGTATGGACTGATTGTTTTTGTTTTTGATTCTCTAAATTACTTGGAAAGGCTCCTAAAACAAAGGAGACCATGCCCAAATTTTCTTGAAATTGATTTTGGGTTTTAATATAATTGATATTAGAAGCTTGAAATAATTGTTTGGAATCATGTTTGATTGATTGGATGATGTGTTTTGATGGATTGAAATTGATTGGTTGGTTTGTTGTTGGATTGAAATTGCTTGATTTGGCTTGATTGTGTTGTGAATGATGTTGAAAATTGTTGAATGTTTATATTTTTGTAGGTGATTGTTTAAAATTACTTATTTAATTGTGATTATTAACATATTGCATATGCATGAGTCTTTTTGGGGGTTTTACAAAGATTCAAGTGAAAAATAATTGATGTTGGCTAACCGGGACTGCGGTAGCCATGAAAAGAAAGAAAAGAAAAGAAAAGAAAGAAAAGAAAGATTAAATGTTGACTAACCGAGACTGCGGTAGTCATGAGAAACAAGTTGATATATGAGAAATGATTTAGTTGACTAACCGGGACTGCGGTAGTCATGTGAAATGAAAATGATTGAGAAATGATTTTGTTGACTAACCGGGACTGCGGTAGTCATGTGAAAGGAATATGATTTGAGAATTGAATCTTTGGGGTGAGCAGAATAAGTTAGACAGGGCTGTATAGTCTGTGATTATATAGTCTGTGGGGTGAAGGATATTGGCAATTCCACATGTGGCTGGAAACTGGACTGAGTTGCGGTCGTGGTGGCCTTCCGGGTATCCTGATCTCCTAATTCTGTCTAGTTTATTCGCGTTTAGTAGGGGCTGATAGCTGAATTGCAGTATGTAATGGTAGGCCAGTTACTTACTAAACACTCAAAGGGGAACTCTCCATGGAGCAGGGTCAAAATGATTTTGAGTCAAAACTGCATTTGCATAAATCATACTGCAATTGTTTTAATTGTGTGACTTATGATGTTATGACTCATTGTGATTAGTGGTGATGGTGTATGTGGTTGATCTTGTTGATGATTCATGTTATAAATATGTTTATGAACTAAGTTTTGTATAACATTTTCAATTATTATATATAGTATTTTGAAGTATACAAAATCTAGTTTTTCGTCCTTTTCCTTAATAATTGGAAATTCACTTATTTTCTTATATGTATAGTTTTGTTTGGTAAGCTTACCCTTGCAATGTTTGCACATGTGGTTCGTGCCTGTGATGATCTCGGACATCGTGTTCGGGGGAGCAGATGGTTTTTAGGTGGATCTTTCTCTTGGAGAGTTTGTGGATAGAGCATACGAGGGATTGAAGACATTATCATTTCTTTCCATTTCTTTGTTTGGTCTTATGTATAAAATGAACCAGTTAGGGGTATTATGTATTTATCATGTGAAAAGATGTATGTACACATAGTTTTATTTAGTTAAGTTTTGTATAAGAGATATTTATAAATTAAGCTTTAATTTTTATCTGTCAGTTTTGGGAATCGCGGAAAAAAAAATTATCCAATATTTTATCAATAAACTAATTAGAGAGTTTTTAAAATTTAATGAAATAAAATCTTTAGTATAACAAATCTGTAACGAAGATGGGTCGTTACAATAATGGTATCAGAGCAGTTCGTCCTACCAAGACTGGGGTGTGGACTTAACCATTGTTTGTGCTGTGTGTGATTGGTTTGGCTGTCGCTTAATGACAGTATTGATGAATTGTTTGATGTTGTGTGATTCCACATTGACTATTCTTTAATAGCAATGTAGGATGAATTGATTGAGCTGCTTGCTTTTGCACCGACTGTTGTTTAATAGTGGTGAAAGAAACATTGTATGCTATATGTTGTGTAATCTTACTCCTACTATGTGTGGGTGGTGGTGTAAGATATGAAGTTGTTTGTAACAGCGTAATCTTGCATTAACTACTGTGGTGGCAATGTATGATTAGTTAGATTATAGGCATGTGAGATCGTTGATGCAATGTCGTTAAAAGGAAATGCCGACATCTTAAGGATGTGTAATAGTCCATAGAATTGCCAATAGAATTGAGATTAGTTAGACATCAAAAAAAAAAAAAAAAAAAAAAAAAAAAAAAAAAAACTAAGGGACAAGGTTATTTCTCTAGACTGTGCTTTGCCTTAAGGAATCCTTAAGACCTTGGCATCTATAGTGGGATAATGGATTGAGTGTGATAGAGAAGTCTATGCATTATGCATGAGTTGTCCCTCTTGTTATCAAGTTGTTTTGACTTCTTATGAGTAAATGCCTTATGCATTCTATTCTCTTCCAAGTTGTATAGTGATGTTGGATATTTTATTTTATCATTGCTCTTCTTGTAAGAATGAGTCGATTGGACATGTTTCAAGTAGTCTACTTTTGAGTAGCCTACTATTCATGTAAATGAAATATCTCAATTCTTAGAAGGGTCATTCATTCCGTATGAATGATGCATTGCACATGATGTTTCTTTTAATCATGTGGTAACCTGAGCTTCTTTCAGTGTCTATGTCTCCAGTGGAAATAAATTTATTGATCGTGTTCTGAGAAATTATATCAATGGTGATTGAGTTGTCTTTAATCCCAATGAGAGTCATTTACTTCATGGGGATGTATTGTTCTCAAGTCTTATGAGTCTTTTGATCCACATGGAGGAGTTGCTTCTTCTATCTTTCTTGCATTCGAGCAAGATGGAAACTTTCAAGGAAGAAATGATTCGTGATAGAGTTGTGAGATGCGCACTCAGGACTCTGTCGAGATGACTTTCCCTCCTATTACTAAATTTCTTGAAATATTGTCTAAGTTGTGTTGTTGTCCTTGTTCTTCATGTTCTGAGAGTATGAGTTCGTATCCTTGAGGTGGTTGGGAAAGAAGGTCCAAAACTCCGAGTTTGTAGAATCAGAGTACGTAGCGGAAGCGTAGTGTGTAAGCACGATGGTCCTTGATGATTAGGTCATGATTTAGTGGGTGAAATAAGATACAAATGCTAGAATAATAGCAGAGTGTTTAAGATGGGGAGGTAAGTGATTGCAAAGTTTGAAAGTGTGATTTGGATGTTAAAAGTCGAATTCAATAAGTGATTAAATTGGTGATAGTAGATTGGAATGGTTTGAGACAATTTAGAAATCATCCAAATGGTGATTTGGTTGGAATTATGATAATAGGATGTAGCTGTAAGTTAGAGACTTAAATCATATTTAGAATACCTTCTATGAAGAGAAAAATGTGAAAAAATTATAGGAAAAGTCTTTGGTAGTGTTTAGACATAGAAAGTTGAGGTCTAGACATGTATGAAGGGTGTTGGAAGAGTCGTTGAGCTAAGAATTATAGTCATTATTCAAAAACAAAGTAGCACGTAACCCATCTAGATGAACTTAGTAAGTATAGTTTAAATACTTAGCCAAAATCACTAGATTTACCTTAACAAGTGCTTAGGTAAGCCTATAATTGGAGTAGAACATCAATATCCTTAA
Source organism: Pueraria montana var. lobata (assembly GCA_026413185.1). Taxonomy (NCBI): domain Eukaryota; kingdom Viridiplantae; phylum Streptophyta; class Magnoliopsida; order Fabales; family Fabaceae; genus Pueraria; species Pueraria montana. Next base: position 58,718,692 of record CM048646.1, on the reverse strand, counting down.
TCCATAGATAAGCATTGTGTTTTAGTATCATACCATGCTCAAAATAGTGAGTTTAAACTATCAAAATCAAAACAAAATGATAAGAGTCAAAATTGCACATTTTAGGTACCTTAGAAATGACCCGAAATGGTAAAAAGGCCAATTTTGGCACTGCATAACTCCTTGTATAGGATGATTTTCGGAACGAAACCTTTTTCCACAATTTTGTATTACCAAATTCTAGTTCTCCACAAAATTTCATAGCCATTGGACTTATGTAGCTCATTTTGGATCCCTAAGTTCATTTTGACCCAAAACTAGTTCCTTAAGTGACCCGAAATGCCTAGATTTTGATCCGAGATGAATTTTGAGGTGAGACCAATTCCTACAATCCTATTTTTAGGTATATAAAATCTGTTTTTGGGATTTACAAAGTTTCTCCCTATGGATTTTAAATTCACCTTTGAAAACCACCTCTTTTCTAAGCCGTTTTTAACCTGAAACTTGAAACGTACGCCATTTTCAAACCGTTTGAGATTTTAGAGTGAAACCAAAGCCCACAACCTTGTGTTAGTACCCTCTAAATCTGTTTTGAGGTCCCACATGAGTTTAAGCATTATACAGTGAATTTGGTAGAAAAACCAGTTTTGTAGAAACATGCATTTTGCAAACTTATAGTGTGCGCCATTTCCAAACTGCTTTGAGTTTTTGAGTCAAACCAAAACCATTAGGTCACATTTAATGCATATTAAATCTGTTTTCAAGTCCCAAAGGATTTCAAGTTCTGTAGCTCAATTGGCGTAGAAAACCGTTTTCTACAATTCCTTAAAACTGCAAACTTAAAATGCGCGTAGTTTTCAAACCGTAACTCCGACTTGGATGAAACCAAAATTCACAATCTTGTTTTTAAGTGAAATAAATCTGTTTTTGGGTTCTAAAGTGAAAACAATTCTGTATCATAGGGTTGCTTCCCAAAATCACCTCTTAGAAAGCTCAATTCAAAGGAAATCCTTAGGTGAAAGACTTGTTCTTGACCTAGAGGCCTACCTAGTAGTTTACCTACAACTTATATAGGATACATTAACTCTAAATCTTCAATGTTGAGTAGATTTAAGTATTGCCTTGAAGATAGCTATACTGTCTACCTAGTAACTTAGATAAATTTCTATCGAATCCACTCTATGTTAGTGAGCCTATAGCCTTGAGAGTGAATCTGCTTAGATGAAAACCATATATACCCTTTGTGAACGACCTTATCTATGCTTTGTGTTGGAGAAAGAGATAGTAAGTTAGAAACGAGCCCTTAAGAGGAACACTTCCTTATGGCAGAAGTCTAAGATTAGCTATAGAAAAATAGATTGGCCTGAGAGTAGGCAAAGATGATTATAGCCCTAGCTTAGCTTAACCCTACATTCAATGAATTTCAGGGACGAAATTCCTAAAAGGAGGGGAGTATTGTAACATCCCGAAAATTAAAACCCAATAAGTATGAAAGTGAGAGATTTAATTAGAAATTTTCTTGTTGGAGAGAATTGTAACACTGTGATTTTTCGTAACGTATATTAAGTGTTTGATAAATACCGTAAAAGGAAATTAAATTAATTCATAGTGTTATTGTGAGATTTTTGGGACTTTTACGTAAGTTCCGTAAGTTGTAGAAAAAAAAATAAGAGAAGAGGGGTGTCCTTAGAGGAAGTGTGGCTGCAAATAGCAAAATTGTAAAATTATGCCAAATAAGAAACGTGAACCGCTTCTCTTCCCGTCATTTCTTCGTTCTTCTCTTCTTCCTCGCCGAGAACCCTATGCTGTCTCTCCTTCTCTCTAAATATTCTGCATCTTTCTAATATTTGAGCCTCCAAATCAAAGTTTCTACCGATTAAAATTGGATATATCATAGAGGGAGACTAGAGCTTCAAAACCAACCGATTGGATTTCGATTTCATCGAGGTATGGAGGGGTTTCTTTTTTTCTCCTAAGCTATTTCCTTGTTTTCTTGTTAAATATGGATTGTGGCTGTTGTTGATGGTATGTAAATAATTTTGAAAACCCGAAATAAGCTACTTGTGATTTGGGTCCTGTGACTGTCTGGATTTTTCGTCTCGGTTTTCGTGCAGGTTTTTGAGTATGTAAATACATTTTCTTATGTTTTGATGCCTCTGGATATCATGGTATTTTTTTCAGATTTTTTTGAGCACTGTAACTATTTTTACCGGAATTATTTTTAAAAACTGTTGATTCTGAGAATGAGACTGTTTTGATTTTTACAAGAATTTTGGGACATGATTTTGGAAAACTGGAACCATGAGTTCATTTTATGCATCATGAGGGTAATCTCTGAATTTTTGTAAGGTCAGAAAAGCCTGGGAAGTATTTTTAGTGATTTAATGTTGGAAAAACCGAAAAGCTGGACAGTAGAGAAATTAAATGTAGAAAATTACTTTTTGTGAGAATTTGGTCTTGAGAAAATTTAGTAATACTTTTTTGACCATTTGGAATATCCATGTATTTTCTCAGAATTTTTTAAGTACCTTTTGTAATTAATTACATTTTCTTATTGAAAACTGTGTTCTGGAGAAATAATGATTTGGAAATTCAAAAAAGGTATTTTTGGTGGATTTTTGGTACTGAGGAAATTATATGTGATGGTCCACATATTGGAGATATTCTCTGTAAAATTTCACATAAAACGAATTTGATATGCTATTTTCTAAAAATATGGAATTGTGTTTGACAGAGTATGTCCAGCCACTGTTTTTAATTCAAAAATAATATTTGTGGGTTGAATTTTCGTGAGATAAATTTATATGATGAAATATGAATGATGTATAGTTTCTCTGTAAAATCTCATGAAATTTCAAATTGATATGATGCATCAAATAATTTTTGGTGTGTGTGTACAGCTCTATGTGTCCACATGAAATTTAATTATATTAATTGTGTATTTGGTTTTAATGCCTTTAATTGTACTTGTTAAGGAATAATTTCACCTAAAAAGGGAAGTTTCCATAGAAATATGAATGCAATGATTTGTGATGATTGAGTTTGAGTTATTGGATTATTGGTTATTAATGATTGTTCTGTTATTAATTGTGAATTGGAGACCGGGAGGAATGTGATCCTCGGGCAAAGAGTGCTGGAATTTGTTGTGCATGTGAATTGCTTGTATCAGTGAGATCTTATATTCAGAGAGAAATATTTGGGAGAAAAATCCTAAAATTTAAAGAAGACAAAGGAGAAAAGGAGAAAAAAAGATTCAAGGTAAGGGAAGCTTCCTTGTGATTTATATTTTCAGTTTAAGTGTGGTTGAGAGTTAGGGGGCTCAATCACATATAGCATGCCTGCCCCTTTTTGCTGTTTATGTTGAGTTGATTGGTGGTTGAATTTAAAATTGATGAAAAATGGGTATTTGATTCTCCTGGCAGTGGCTGTGTGAGTGTGTATGGACTGATTGTTTTTGTTTTTGATTCTCTAAATTACTTGGAAAGGCTCCTAAAACAAAGGAGACCATGCCCAAATTTTCTTGAAATTGATTTTGGGTTTTAATATAATTGATATTAGAAGCTTGAAATAATTGTTTGGAATCATGTTTGATTGATTGGATGATGTGTTTTGATGGATTGAAATTGATTGGTTGGTTTGTTGTTGGATTGAAATTGCTTGATTTGGCTTGATTGTGTTGTGAATGATGTTGAAAATTGTTGAATGTTTATATTTTTGTAGGTGATTGTTTAAAATTACTTATTTAATTGTGATTATTAACATATTGCATATGCATGAGTCTTTTTGGGGGTTTTACAAAGATTCAAGTGAAAAATAATTGATGTTGGCTAACCGGGACTGCGGTAGCCATGAAAAGAAAGAAAAGAAAAGAAAAGAAAGAAAAGAAAGATTAAATGTTGACTAACCGAGACTGTGGTAGTCATGAGAAACAAGTTGATATATGAGAAATGATTTAGTTGACTAACCGGGACTGCGGTAGTCATGTGAAATGAAAATGATTGAGAAATGATTTTGTTGACTAACCGGGACTGCGGTAGTCATGTGAAAGGAATATGATTTGAGAATTGAATCTTTGGGGTGAGCAGAATAAGTTAGACAGGGCTGTATAGTCTGTGATTATATAGTCTGTGGGGTGAAGGATATTGGCAATTCCACATGTGGCTGGAAACTGGACTGAGTTGCGGTCGTGGTGGCCTTCCGGGTATCCTGATCTCCTAATTCTGTCTAGTTTATTCGCGTTTAGTAGGGGCTGATAGCTGAATTGCAGTATGTAATGGTAGGCCAGTTACTTACTAAACACTCAAAGGGGAACTCTCCATGGAGCAGGGTCAAAATGATTTTGAGTCAAAACTGCATTTGCATAAATCATACTGCAATTGTTTTAATTGTGTGACTTATGATGTTATGACTCATTGTGATTAGTGGTGATGGTGTATGTGGTTGATCTTGTTGATGATTCATGTTATAAATATGTTTATGAACTAAGTTTTGTATAACATTTTCAGTTATTATATATAGTATTTTGAAGTATACAAAATCTAGTTTTTCGTCCTTTTCCTTAATAATTGGAAATTCACTTATTTTCTTATATGTATAGTTTTGTTTGGTAAGCTTGCCCTTGCAATGTTTGCACATGTGGTTCGTGCCTGTGATGATCTCGGACATCGTGTTCGGGGGAGCAGATGGTTTTTAGGTGGATCTTTCTCTTGGAGAGTTTGTGGATAGAGCATACGAGGGATTGAAGACATTATCATTTCTTTCCATTTCTTTGTTTGGTCTTATGTATAAAATGAACCAGTTAGGGGTATTATGTATTTATCATGTGAAAAGATGTATGTACACATAGTTTTATTTAGTTAAGTTTTGTATAAGAGATATTTATAAATTAAGCTTTAATTTTTATCTGTCAGTTTTGGGAATCGCGGAAAAAAAATTATCCAATATTTTATCAATAAACTAATTAGAGAGTTTTTAAAATTTAATGAAATAAAATCTTTAGTATAACAAATCTGTAACGAAGATGGGTCGTTACATCTTACTTTGATCCTGGCCACCGAAGCAGTCCCTCTTCAAAGCCTCTGATTAGGTAACCTCCCTTTTACCCTCAACTCTCAATGTTTGCTATTGCTTATTTTCTCTTGACAGAATTTCATCGCCCCCTTTTTCATTCACAGTAGCAATATTTATAAGCTTATTCCTTTGCATTTTTTTAATCACACTAGCCCAACCTATTGTGAAGCAGGTTTGTGCCTTTTGGGAACAAATCCAGTAGATGCAAGATTTGTTGGTGGTTGTAGCTTAGAACTAGCTAGAGGAGGAGGACTGTGGTGCTTCAGTGCAGAGCTAGCAGCTTCAGAGCTAACTGGGAAGAGCTCGATCAAGGCTGCCCTCCCCCTTTGCTTTTGTTTGCTTTTTTATTTTATTTTCTTTTTGGTTCTGTTTGTTGTGTTTTTTTTGTTTTGGGCCTGAGTTGATCATAAACTATGTTAGATTTGGTTGTATATGGACATTGTGGATTTAAGCTGTTGGCCCAAAGCATTTTTATTCCTGCTGGCCCAAATTTGGAAGTAACAAGAAAATTTATTTATTTATTTTTATTAAAACAGAAATAATTAGAGAGATAGGACAAAATTGGGTGTTGACACAGATATTCCACCATTTTTTCCTTCTTTTAGATCCTGTAACGCCTCCACAGTGTTGCCAAAAATGCACCATTGGATCTTGTGGTAAAACAGTTACCACGCCTAGCCACAGATAGACCTGCATCCAAACTTTGTACGTGAAGTTGCAAGAAAACAGTAAATGAATAGTACTCTTAGGTTCCTGTTGACAGAAAACACACTCAATACTATTATTCTGCACACAGATATTTCTGTGTATCAAATTCTGCTTGGTCTGAATGCTATAATGAAGAGCTCTCCACACAAAAATAAGACTCTTTTATGGAATCTTAGTCCCCACAAACATGATAGTACTTTCGAATCAATGTTCCTCCTTCCTGCATCTTAGACATCTATAAGTGTTTGATATGCCAGCCTCACAATGTAGTCTTGGGACTTATCATTGGCCCACGTCCAAGAATCCTCTTCTTCCCCACCAAGACTCTCACCTTCCAGCAAACATTTCATCCCTTCTACCATACTCAATTCCCAGACAAACCAATTTCTCCTCCACAAAAAGTTCCATTGCCATTGTTCCCCTACCCTTATTCTCATCTCACTAATTTTGTAATTTTTCTGCAGAGAATTTGAATACATTATAGGAAAAAGCATTATTAAAGCTCTATCTCCAATCCAATGGTCTTCCCAAAACCTTGTACCTTGTCCACTCCCCACCATTATTCGGATATCTTTTAACAACCACCCCTCCATGTTTCCCAATTGGCATATTTTACATATGTCGCGCCACCAAATAGATCCTTCAACTCCACTATGTTCAAACACAATCACATTAGGATCACCATATTTAGCCTCTAAAACCCTCACCCATAAACTGTTCTTCTCTCTAAGCATCCTCCAAACCCATTTTCCAAGCATGGCTTTATTGAAAGACTCCAAATTCTTTATACCTAGACCACCTTTCTCCTTTGGTGTACATACAATTTTCCAACTAATCCACGCCATTTTCCTATTCATGTCATCCCTCCCCCAAAGAAAGTTTCTTTGTATGCTATTTATCTTATCCACCACTTTCCTAAGCATTTTGAAGCAAGAAATAAAGTACAAAGGTAGCAATGACAAAACAGATTTTATCAAACACACCCTCCCCCCATAGGAAAGATACTTACTCCTCCATCTAGATAGCTTCCTTTTCAACCTATCAATTACCGGCTTCCAAGTCTCTTCTCTCCTTGGATTGTTACCAACCGACAACCCCAAATATGTGAAAGGAACATTCATAGCTTTACAATTTAAAATTTCCTCCATTCTTCCCAAAAAACCATCATCTATCGCCACCCCTCCAATCTTACTTTTGTAAAAATTTACCTTCAACCCGAATGCTAGCAACCCGAATGCTAGCTCAAAGCATCTCAATATGCTCTTCAAAGTGTAAATATTTCTCAAAGATGCATCCCCAAAGAACAACGTATCATCCGCAAATTGTAGCAAAGATATCTTCAACTCCTCCCCACCCACATGAACACCTTCAAATAACTTTTTTAACACGGCTTCCCTCAAGAGTCCTCCTAGTCCTTCCGCCACCATGAGAAAAAGAAATGGAGCTAACGGATCCCCTTACCTTAGACCTCTCTCAAAAAGAATTCCTCCGTAGGGCTACCATTGACTAGTACCGATGCCTGATAAATGTCTTATATGCTTATATATCTTGGCATTTATCTTACATCTTCAAGACATGGAACTTTGTTTTCATCACTTTTATGTTAATCTAGCTATTAATTAGGAGTAGGTTTAATGTTTTTAACCTTTTAGAACTTTTATTAGCTTTTTATGTTTAATTGTAGGAAAAGAAGAAGAATTGAAGATTTTGGAAGAATACCATTTGGAGGAACAAGTCAAAACATCTTTGAAAGCATATTTTGAAAGCCAAAAGCCAACATCTTCCTTTTTTCTTACTGAGGCCGGGCTTGAGAGATTTGAGGCTGGGCCTGAGAATGAAGAAATTTTCCTTTGCTTGCTGTCAACCTAAGGCTGGGCGTGAGAATGCTGAGGCTGGGCGTGAGGACTCCTGAGGTGGCATTAATGAGCCTGAAACAAAAGTATAAAAGACCTAAGTGAAGGGGGTTTCGGGGAGATTTGTGTGGGGGAGCTATCTAGGGCATAGTGAGGGGCTGGGAAGCTTTCACTTGTTCTCCATGGTTTCCCTACCAAGTCTCATCATTTTCTGCATCCTCTTCTTTTTCTTCTTCTTGTAGCTAGATAGTTAGGTTCACCCTTGTTAGGTTTGATGTAACTGAACCATCTTCATGTATGCATTCTAGTTATTAATCTATGTTTATTGTTCATTATTAAGTGTTTTCTTCTGTGCTTAATGCTTGCCTAGGCTTGATTACCCTTTGCTTGATTTTGTGGTTTGAATCCGATTGGAAAATGTTTTTAAACCTAGAAATGGAGAAGAACACCTAATGGGTTTTGTTGCTAGGAATAGATCAAAGCTTGTTAGTCATCTTTTAACTCTTGTTCTTAAAGCAAGTTACTTGGCTAAGCTATGCAAGGGATTGATAGTTTGGTTAAGGGACTTAGGCTCTTTCCATCCAAGGAATTGGGGTTTGAGTATTTTGTGAGTTGATGATAATAAATGAACCTTAAACTAGATGAGTGACCTTTGTAGGCATGAGGAGATGGTTTGGTGAAGTCAATCCCAACACTTTTATGCATTGTTGTTTTATCCTTTTTTATCGCATTCCAAGTGTTCGTAAAAATTCCCCAAAAAGATTTCCTGTTACTTTACTCTTTAGTTTTATGTTTATTTAAGTTCTTGCTATTTACATTATTGCATTCCAATTAAAATAATTGTTTCTGATAGCCATAGTTAGTGAATGTTGCTATTTTGCCAAATATTGAACAAGTCCTTGTGGATACGATACTTGGACTTACCAAGATATTACTTGTACGATTTGGTTCACTTGCCAAGGAGTTATCAATGCCGTGGCCGACTCTATACATCCACTCATCCACTCTATCCATTTATCACAAAATCCCATCCTCTTCATCACATCATACAAGAACCTCCATCTCACAGAATCATAAGCTTTCTCAAAATCCCCCTTGAAAATAAGAGTCAGTTTCTTTTTCTTTTTTGCTTCATCCACCACCTCATTTGCTATCACCACACCGTCAATGATGTTCCTACCGCCAACAAAAGCCATTTGACTCTCATTAATAACAAGATGCATCACTCCTTTGAGACGTTTGACTAAGACTTTGGCTAGTATCTTATACATACACCCAATAAGGGAAATTGGCTGAAAGTCTTCCAACTCCATAGGATTGTCGACTTTAGGAATGAGAGCAATGAAAGAGAGTAATAATATATAATATTTAAAATATACGTTAGATATATTTAGTTTTTAAATTTTAAAAATAATATGAATTTTTTTTGTGCACCAAACTGGTTAGAAGTGGTGCACGTGCACCATATCCAAGTTCAAACAATAAATAGTTTTTTTTCTTCTTCCGATTTGGTTCAATTTGGTTTGGTGTTTTGGTTTTCTTGTCCAACCCTTAGACAAATTGAGAGTACGACCATTTATGTCAATAATGTCTCTATTTGACACAAGATTTCTATCCATTTCATTTATTTATTTTTATGTGAATTTGTCATCACCAACTATGCTTTCGATGAATCAATATTCAGCTTCTATTTTGAGTCAATGCTGATTGGTGGTAAGATGGTAATGGTGGCTCATTTTGAATTATGGTTTTTGTGACCATAATCATTTGCAAGTTGTTCCTAATCATCAAGTCATGGCAACTACATTGATGTCATGTTATTAGTTAGGGTTTGTTTAATTTATCCTAAGTAAAAACAAGGTTAAACAATCTCATCATAAGTGATTGGTGTACTTAATGCTTGTCTAGTTAATTTTTTTGTTGTTTGTTTAAGATTTAAGATTCTCAGAATTAAATTTGAATTGAAAAATTAATTTTAAAGAAATTGAAAATTATTAATAATTTATTAGGTAAAACTAATTCTGCATACGAGATATGTTAATTTTTTTAAAACATATCTATAAGTTAAACTTATAGAGAAGTTTTATTTTAACTTTCAAAAGAATTAATTTATTCTAGACCGAATTTTAAAATATTTTATATTTTTTAACATCAAACTTTTAAATTATTTATTTTAAAAAACAATTCTTTGAAAATTGAAACTAAACAAATCTAAAGACATCATGATGTGTTATGTTGGACTTTAGCCTCTTTGCTCTTACACACATACACACATGGACATGTTAATATACATTCATTTTATTTTATTTTTATTAAGGATTGTGATAACAAGTTATATCTTTAGATATATTTTTAGAAATCAAAGTTATAATTCGTTACTATAATTCCTCTGAAAAATAAGTGAACACATATTAGTAATTCTGGGTTATAACATATACTTACTTATTTTTTAGAAAAAATATGTTACCAAATTACAACAATTCCTTTTAAAAAAGGTAAAGATTTTCTTTAAAATCCTTTTCATTGTGTCGTCTTATTCTTTAAATTTTTTTTTTTTTTTGCTTAAGAATATTAAAAAAGTAGCATTTTTTTTTTTAAAATATTTGGAAAGTGATGTTTCTATTCCCATGTACACTTGTATAGTTGTATGTAGAGACGCGTAGGGGTTCCTGCGAAGCAAGAAAAACATGAAGCCACTGACACGGCAGTTCCGTTGTCGTGCCATGAGCAACAATATCAGACTTTTGTACGAACAACAATGTTCACATTTTTCTCCTTTCGATTCCACTGCCACCAACAAGGCAACAACACTCTCAAAACTCAAAAGTTTTTTTTTTTTTTTTTCTTTTGGTGAAAAAAAAAACAGAGAAACTTCTCCTTCCTCTTCTCACTCATCCATGGCTTCATCTTCTCCCCAATTATCTCCTTCCGTTCCTGTTCAACCTTCCACTCGTATGTCCTGTATTTCTACTTATTTGTTGAAACTTTTGCCAACATAACAACCTTAATTTTCTTGCTCAATCTAGTTGTGTTATTATTAACATAGATTTGATGCGTGAATTAATTCTAAGAGTGTGGATGATTGAGCTGAGTTTTTGCAAAATTGATTTCAATTGAAGGTTAGACCATATTTGGATAAGTTTTTCTAAAAATACTTATAAAAAAAAAAAAGAAAAAAAAACCTTCTTTCATGAATTAAAATTAACTTATTAATAAGTTAAAATAAGTTTTTTTTTAGAAAAACTAAATGAAAGAAGCTTTTTCGAAAAGTTAATTTTAACTTACAAGAAAAAAATATTTATTTTACTTTTTTATTTTCTTTTCTTATAAGTGTTTATGAAAAAGTTTATTAAAAAAAGCCTTAATTTAAAGTAAGTGATTAATGCTTGAAAACTTGTATCTTGAGTGTTTGGATTAACTTATTTTGAAAATATTTGTTATTTGTTTTGGAGAAAGTGAGTTTGCAAATAATAAATTAAATTTCAGAATACGGTCAAACTGCTAGTCGGGAACTTAAGTTGATGATTAGTCCAAAGCATGATTCTTTTAATTTTTAAACTAATTCTTATAATTTTACTTAGCAGCATTTTATTTGGCTATTTGCACTTTTGCATTGCAAATGTTGAAATGTTTGTTTGATAACTTGATAATTGATATTCATGCTTTGCCTTTGCTTATGTTTACTATCATCAACACATGTTTTATTGGGAGATTTGTGATTTGCATCTATGTTAAACACACAAGGAGGTCTCTAACATTGTGGATTACTTGCATGAGGTTTTCCAGAACAATTGATGCACAAGAATCGTTTACAAGAGTACGCTCAAAAGTCTAACATTGCACTTCCCATGTATGAAACTATCAATGAGGGACAACAACATGCTCCGAGCTTTAGGTCAAGGGTGTGGGTGGATGGGATGTGTTACACTTCCCAATCCACTTTTTCCCACCGAAAAACTTCTGAACAGGATGCTGCTAGACTTGCCTTGAAGTGCCTCTCTAAAAGGACACAAGATGAAGCACCATCTCTTGTTTATGAGGTGTGTTGTAGCAAAATTGTTGGTGTTGATTTCAGTAGGTGCAGCTTCAGTTGATTGACTCATACAAACTGTTTAGTAATTTTGAGCCAAAATTTTAGACTGCTATATATTAAGCTTGTTTTATGTTTACTTTGCATCTGGCAATCATACTGGAACTTTGTAATTAGTAAAATGTTACATTTTTTCCCCAATGTCTGTTATCCTGCATTAGATGTTGTTTTTCTTGTTTCTTCCTAATAAAAAGTTGGTGAAATAGCATTAAGCTTAATGTATGAAAGTTGTTTTCATATTAAGTATGAAAAAATAAAAAGCTGGTGAAATAGCATTAAGCTTAATGATGCTTTAATGAGGATGTTATTGCTTCATTTTGGCTTGATCTTGTATTACCATTCCACATATCTTTGTTTAAAACATCAACTACTTGTTGTCTGTTTTCCAGGTTTCTACATTTTGCAAGTCTATCTTAAATGAATATGCTACGAAACTGAATTTAGAAGGACCTACATATGACACTGTTCAGCGACAAGGGTTGCTTCCTGTTTTTATATCTTCTGCAGTTTTCAATGGTACAAGTTACACTGGTGATGCAGCTAGAAACAAGAAGGATGCTGAGCAGTTAGCTGCACGTGCTGCTATTCTTTCAATTTTGGGTATTCTTTTGTATATGCTTTATTACATATATTCAATAGATTTTAGGTAGTAATGTGCTTGCTTACTAATTAAGTATTTAATGCAGGTAATTCTGACTCAGGATCAATTCTTTTTGAGATGATCAAGTCAAAATCTAAACTTAGTAATGCAATCAAAGGAAAGGGCTTGCAAGGTATTCATCCTAGTGCTGTGACACCCACAGCAAAGACAGGACATACCACTGTTAGATTGGGTCATACGGAATTTGCAGGTTCTGTGGCTGATAATAATGATGAAACTGAAGTTGAATTTCTTGGGTCTTCTAGGATGATTTCCAGGTGTAAAAAATTTCAGATATCAAAACAAGAATTATCCCCTCAGGCCACCAAGGTTTCGAATGTGTCTCTACAACGTTGTTCAGCTCGTCCTCTTGATGGTGGTTCAAGTTTGAAAAGGCAGAGAAAGAACTAGAAAAGGACTAATAAGAAGTCATGGCTGGAGTTACTGTAAGTTTCTATAACTTCTCACTCTAAAGAGAAGTTATTCATCTTGCAATCTGTTTGAGATCATCCTTGTTTCATTAGAGTAATTGGAGTATTAGCATGCTGAAGCTTGTCTCTGGTATAAGAAATTTGTATTTATAAAATGTTATGAGGGATGAAATATAGTGCTTGTTTTAGTAGAGCTATGTATGGGATACGATTTAAGCTAGTTTTTTGGTTTTTTTTTTTAATTTTACAAGTGATTTGTGAAAGTGTCTTGTGATTAATTGGATGTTCTGTTGTGAGAATTTGCAGGTTATCAATTGCTGCATTTCCCGGGAACCAAGTCCCTTGTTCAGTGGCACAGTAAAAAAATGTAGAAGTGTGATGAAATTCTTGTATATGTTGTAAAGTCTCAAGACTAATCCTACTTCATGGATAAAAAGTTAAAGTTCCTCTTTTAAATTAAAAGAGTGTTGTTAAAATCCATGTTCAATGACTATTAACCTTTTCTTGTTAAGCTTCTGCTTTCTAAGTTTTGGACTTCAAGCTTCTGTTGAGAATGCGCAGATTTACTCAAGAAGACCCTGTATTCCACTATCTACTCTGCTTCTGTTTTGAGTTAGTGTTGAAGTGTCGTGGTGGTGGGGGTGGCTATTTTCGGCTAACATGATTATTTGTAAATTGTTCCTAATCATGTCAAAAGAGTAGGCAATATATGGGTATAAAGATTTTCTCCTTTGATAGGATGATCATAGTTTGAGTTGGATTGTGTTTGGCAAATATAAATAAATTAAACCAATTAGATTTAATTTGGTTGGGTTAAATTGAGTTTGTTCAATTTTTTAAATTAACTAGACCTAAATGAAATTGATCAAACTCAGGTTGAATTAAGTTAAGACACCAAGGTTGAATTGAGTTTATCAAAAGTTTTTAACTAGCCCAACTCATAGGCCAAGTCAACAAACAAGGAACCAAAACTAGGGGTGTTCGCGGTGCGGTTTGGTTCGGTTTTCAGTTAAAAAGTCACCCGAATCAAACATAAAAATTACATGCGGTTCGGTTTGGTTCGGTTTAAATGTAATATCAAATCCGAACCGAACCAAACCAACATTTTGCGGTTTGGTTTGGATCGGTTTTGCGGTTTTAATATTTTAAATTTTATCTTAATATGATTTTAAATTTTAAAAATGTTTTTAATTTAACTAACAAAAAAAATGATGCAATATAAAATCTAGTAACTAATTGAGTCGTAATCAAGACTTGAAATTGACATTTACATATTTTTTATTCATAACAAACCACAATTTTGAAAGAAATTGCTTAGCTCCTTGTACATTTCATTACTTAAGTTTTCTTTTATTTAAAAAAATAAAATTATAAAAGGATAATAGTACTAAAACGCATACTTGAGTGTTATATAGAACAACTAAGAAATAAAAAAGTACAGCTTTATGATCATATGCGGTTTGGTTCGGTTTGGTTCGGTTCCAAAGATATAAACCGAAAACCGAACCAAACCGATCGGTTTGAGAACAAAATCATCCAAACAAATCCAAAATATATCGGTTTGGTTCGGTTTTCGGTTTTTTTTAGCGGTTTTCAGTTTTTATTTTGGATCGGTTTGGATTTGAACACCCCTAACCAAAACGCTTACTTTAAGCCTATTATTTTTTTGGTATCCATGACATTGGTGCAGTCCAATAGCACTCGGACCAACGACTTGTTGGTCTTTAATCCTATAAATATTATTAATTATTAATATTCTCTAAATAAATAATTTGAAAAAAAGTTACTAATTAACCAATCGATAATATTGCTGTTAAAAAAAAACACAATCGATAATATTATGGGTAAAAATATATATTTTTAAAAATATTCAAACTTTAGTCTCTAAAACTAACATTTTTCTCATTATATAGGAACCAACGTTTGAATATTTAAAAGAAAATAAAGACTAAAGCTAATATTTTAAAAGTCAGGAGAATTAAAACCGAAATTTAGAAAATTTTCAAGACTAAAAATAACATTAACCCAAGATAATAAAATTATAACGTTAATAGTGTGGGTAATACGGTCCAAACTAATCTCATAAAACATGCACCTTTCGCAGATTGTTGGATTGGAAAAAGCCCATCCAAACTAATTAAGTCATGGTGTATGCATCATTATTATATTTGAGATCGATGGTTATGAACTTCAGATGATCATGATGCATTTCAAACGAAATTAACATAACAGCTATATCCTTGCTCACTTTGGTGACAATGCAAATTCACTTTAATTAACCAAGGGGTCTAGTTTTGGCTCATCGGTGTGTGGGTTGTTGTAATTACTTTTGGTATCTGAGTTCAACACCTTTTTTTTTTTTTGAAAAAAAAGAAAAAGTTCACTTTAATTACAGGAGTAATGAATTACTTTTACATGAGAATATTTTGACACACTATGAAAGTTCTAATATCATGGAGGCATTTTTTTCGTGGAAAAAAATAGCGAATGACATTGGCATCTGCTATGAATTGAAGCATGTAAATACCAGACTGTTACTCATTGGAGAGGTGGCCTGAGACCAAGAGATTCTAGCACATTCCATCTTAGTCACAGCAATTACTATGTGCATATATATATATGTACATTGATATGATATGCGCTAGAAGCATTTCATTATTAAGTGTTAACCTGTAATTATGTAATTAAGTGTATATTATATAACTTAAATTGGCCCGGTGTATTCAATAAACAATGGGAAAGCTAATGACAGCACTAATTGGCTAGTCTCAAAGATGTTTAAGCGGATTTGGAAGATATGAAAAATTCTGATCTTCTCCCTGATTAAGAGTTTCCAAGTTCATGGCAAGAAGGACACAATTAGACACTCTCCATGAGACGAGGAAAAGGAATTGCTCACTTAATTTTCAATGCCAGCTCTGATTTTTCCCCCTTTGCCCCAAAATTTGTTGTCTTTAGAACTGAACATGTGGATGATCTTCTTTGTGTCTACAAAAGATATACTTAACTGTATTTCATGAGCAGCCAGAAACGGTCCTGCACAAAATGAGAAAGATAACCCTAAAAAATGAACATAATTAATTAAACTGAGTTGACCACAGGAATTCCTTTTGGTTTTAAAAAATTCAGTATGATGGAATCTGTTCGGGAGAATGTTGACTTTTTTCTTTGGCAACAGCTAATTAATGGTGAGTGAATTGTTTAAACTTAGAAAAGCCAGCTTTTACGTGTAAAAGGCAGAGATCCCTGACAGTGGTGAATGGTGTTTAAGAGAGTTAAGTAATGTTTATAGAAATAAATAAAAGATTAGGACATTAATTAATATATCATTTTATTTCATTTATTTTAATGTTTATAGAAATAAGTAAAAGATAAGCTGGATCTACATAAATAATATATGTTAATCTGTCATTTTATTCATTTATTTTAAAAACTAATATATTAGATATAAAAAATTATTGTTAAGTTTATCGGTCACGTATTATCGAATCATTATTAGATCACTTACAAATGTTTAATTCTACAAATTTCATATTCGATATGTGACCTGATAGACATATGACCTGATACATTTGACAATAATGATTCGATAACTTAAAAAAAATTGATGTTTTTTTTATATAGCTTTTGTCCCTTTTTAATTTTTTGGTATAATTAGTTCTTATTGTTAATTTTCTATCAACTTATGTTTTAGGCTTAAATATATTTTAAATTCTTATATTTCGATGCATTTTTGGTTTAAATCCTTATTAACTTTTTTAATGCTTTGTGCTCCTTACGAAGTAGGGCAGTAGGCTTTTCCTTTGATCATGGTCGTATCTTTTGGTGCTTTGACGTACCATAGAACGATGGTGCATGCTAGAAGTTACTTATGTGGAAGCAAAGGAAAGAACGTACGAAACGAAATCAAACAATCTTTCATGGTTTTTATTAGCTGAATATGGTGATTACTTTCTTTGCTTGTGTAAGTTATATAAACTTATAGACGAGTGATCAACAAGTTGGAAGTAATGGATCTTAGTAGTAGGTAGTAATTGAAGCTAGAGCAAAGGCTAAGAATGTAACAAAAAGATCTTAACGAAGAAGTGGAAAAGAGAGATAATACATACCACTGAAAAGTACTGGATAATGATACTTTTTTAAAGACATGAGATTAATTTGGATTTTCGAAGTAGTATTTTCTTGATTTTTTCCCTTATTTTTTTAATTGTTAGGAATAAAAAAATATAGAATTTGAGCTTAATACGAAAAATTAGACTTCCTCCATTCCTTTTTATAAAAAGCAAATGATAGTGTTTTTAACCCTATCATCCGTTTCTTATAAAAAAACCAGTAGTGGTATTAATTTTTTTTAAGAAAATATATATGTTGTTGGATTAGTTTGTACGTGAATACTTAACTTCATATTTTATGAGGTTTTTATTTAAAATTTTCCAGTTGCATGCACTCAAACCATTTGAACGTGACCTTAAGTAAAGTATTGGGAATTCATACGAGACTTATTGGTCGTAAGCTAAGAAGTTTA
Organism: Pueraria montana var. lobata; assembly: GCA_026413185.1. Lineage (NCBI taxonomy): Eukaryota > Viridiplantae > Streptophyta > Magnoliopsida > Fabales > Fabaceae > Pueraria > Pueraria montana. Next base: position 58,701,396 of record CM048646.1, on the reverse strand, counting down.
ATTATTTAATATAGTTTGTGTACAAGAAACCTTCATGCTAAGGTTCAAAATGTTCCACGTTACTTTTCCCTGCACATTTGCCAATCTTAAAAAGAAAAAAGGAATTCAAAGAGAAAATAAATGGAATTATATATATACCCACCATGCCAATCAGTGCTATCTTAGCCAGTTCAATAACTAGTGCAGACAGCTGCACAGAATGTTAACACATATATATAATATATGGTGCATAAATTAAATAGAGTATGAGTCCACGTGCTTGAGTTATAAAAAGGAAGCATGTGAGAAGCAACCCCAAGAGTAGCAGCTTCTTCATCAAAGTGAGACTAACCAAAAATGGGAATCAAAGAGAGACGTGGGTTTGGCGAAGGATCCGGCGATCCTTATGCTACTTTGCTCTTCTTTTATATTCTCAATTGCATTCTCTTTTGCCAGCTAACAATCCCAATATTAAGATGAATTAAACTAACATTTTGGAAATTCGTAAACACACATCAATATTTTAGTATTATATTTTGATTTCTTGTTCCCCCATAATAGTTAAGAATAAGATTTCAGTTAAGTAGTACTAGTACTATTACTACAATCTCCATCAATACAAAATGGTGGTTGGTTTTTGAAGGCTATAAATAGACCTTCTTCACTAGTTGTCATACTCATTATTGAACTTAACAAACAATAGTTGCTTTTGCATTTGGGTTTCCTTTACCTCCTTAATTAATGGCACTCTCTTTGACATCTAATGGGGTCAATGAGTACCAAAAATGTGTGGTTGAAGAGGAAGATGGCTCACAAAGTACTAATGGGCTCAGCAATGATTCGGCTTCAGCCATAACCCATTCTCCTCCTCTATGTGGCAATGGCAATGGCTATGTTCATAAGGGCACAAATCACCAACTTGAAGAAGCAGAATCTCTGATTAATTTCAAAGCCAATGATCAGTACAGCACCCTCATGCAAGGTAGTGAATCTTTTCTTAGCTTTCAGCAGAGTTGGCTGTTCTCCAAAGAGAGTGATTTGCATGAAGGTTATAACCAATGGAACCATGTTATTAGTCCTAAAAGCCACACAGATATGCGCCTAGTGCAAAATTTCAGTTGCTTTGAAACTGCCACTGGCTATAGCTCCATATTCAATGGTGCAAAAGAGAAGCATTGTGGTGAAAGTTCATCATCTGGGTGGCTATACTCTGAACCAAATGTCCCTAGTGATAGCCTGCATGAGTCACCAGCACAAGAATTGGTCTTGAGAAAGCGCTCTTCTATGGTATTTTATTGCTTGAATCATACCTTAACTTTTTCTTTAATTTGCTTTTTTAATACTTGGAACTAGTCCATAGAGAACTCTATGAAATTAGAATGGAAGATTGAGGTCAGATTTGTGTTTTATAGGGAGAGAACATGCAAGCTGCCAATGCCAAGAAGCCATGCACAAGTGCAAGTAAAGCAGCAAAACCAAAGTCAAACCCATCCAAGGATCCTCAAAGTGTTGCTGCCAAGGTTTGCTTCAAACCTAAGTTAAATTGTGTTTGATATGTACTAAGTTTTGATTGCAATTTAAGAAAACTTATATGTATGAGATTCAATGCTGATAGAATGTTTGTATGAGTGTATCACAGAATAGAAGAGAGAGAATAAGTGAGCGGCTTAAGATACTACAAGAACTGGTCCCCAACGGCTCCAAGGTAGATTTTTTAAACTAGTACCGAAAAGTTGCTTTCTTTTGCACTTTCATATATGTTGCATAGTTGAAGCTTCAACTCACCCAAACTCTGTATGAAATTTTACTTACTAGAATTATGATTTGATTGATGAATTTTGCAGGTTGATTTGGTCACAATGTTGGAGAAAGCGATTAATTATGTGAAGTTTCTTCAGTTGCAAGTGAAGGTGGGACTTGCACACAGTGCACTACTTTTCTTCTTCTTTTGATATGCAGTTTTTTTGGTCCTATACAATTCTTTATGCATGTTCAAATCTTCAGTTTCTTCAAACTAAGCTCATGGCTTTGAATTGGAATCTCACCTGTGACACATCTTTGTTCTCTACTTGTTCATTGTGAAGGTGTTGGCAGCTGATGAATTTTGGCCTGTCCAAGGTGGAAAAGCCCCTGACATTTCTCAAGTGAGACAAGCCATTGATGCCATTCTTTCATCTCATAGATGAAATAAAGATCATGGATCCAAGAAATAAGAGTCATCATAATTCATAATTCAAACACAACTTTGCAGAACAAGGAAAAGCTTAATTTGTTCTGGAAGTTGGTCGTTCTGAAGGGCATTTTAGTATTTCAGAATGCATGACCTTTTCTAATTAATTTGTTAACTTCTAAATCAAGATCTAGCACAAAATTTGAGCATCTTGTGTTAGTGTTTATTTGTGTATATGCTGGGGCTGCAAACCATGTCCCAGGGTTTCATTCACAATATATCTACGTGTCTACGTTGTACTTTTCTCTACTAGTGGTGATGGAAGTGTTTCTAATAAATATCTGACTACTCAGCCAACAATTAAATGCAGTATATTGGTTTATATTCAGTTTATTATTAACATGGAAAAAGAGCAAACAATGTATAAGCTATATAAAATCATATAATGTTCTTTGACTTTTCTCTCAATTGAATATCAGCATGAGCTGTTACCAAATAATTTGGTTATGGTAGATGAAACATCTTGAAAATTAGGGTATTTCTTATCTAATTAACATGTATAAGTTGGCAATGGACATATAGAATATAAATAAAAATCCAGTTAGTAAGAATAAAAAAGTTTATCATTGTTAAGATTAATATTTAATTATAGTTAACTAAATGACTAATGCATCAGCATCACTGACTTTTTAGCCTACCAAATTGCATGAGACCGGGAGTTTCGTGTCGTGACCCAGACAAATGAAATTAAACACACAAGCATTTGGTTTTGAACTTTGAAGGTGTTCACTTCAATGTTTCAAGCTGTAAAATGCATGATTCAAGAGTCTCACTGTTTGACCTGTTTTCAAAAATGAAAATACATTCACATATAAGAAATTAAACCAATTTACAACATGAGGCGCATTACATGATTTTTACTATAACTTGACTGGGTTATACTCCCTCCGTTCCAAATTATATGACGTTTAAGGTTTTGGCACAGGTATTAAGGAATGCAATTAATGTGTTGAATTTTCTAGAAAACATTAGGTAATTTTCTAATATATCCTTTATCTCTCTAATTAATTACTCATACTACACTACTCCCACTAAGTATTAATTAAGGGTAGTTTTGGAAAAAGATATTTAATGCAGCATTGGTTTTGTAAAACGTCATATATTTTGGAACAAAATTTTTTCTCTAAAACGTCATATAATCTGGAACGGAGGGAGTATATATGGTGTGTCAAAGAACCGACAATTTCAAAAAGCTCAAAATGTCAGACTTGGATATTGGGATTCACCACTTGTGTTGTGCAGAAATTTGACATTTTATTGGAATAAGAATGAAGTTGACAAGAATCCAACAATATCCCACTTAGGTTATGTTTCTAAAAACTAGTTGATAAGTAGGCTAAAAAGTAAAAAAAGTAAAAATAAAAAAATTGAAAGTTAGTATTAATTAAAATTGTTAGTTAAAATTTGAAAGCTGTTAGTTTAAAGGTGAAAACTATTTAAATTAACTTATTGAATTTAAATTATTTGGAAAAATTAACTATTAAATTAGTTTAGAGATGTAAAATTATATAAAAAAACATGTTTATATGAGTTTTTATATTCTTTATTTTTTTAAAGAGTTTAATGGTAATGCATTGACAGTGTAAAACTATTTTACATAGTCATCCAATCATATATCACTGTTGGTATGACTTTTAAGATAACTTTTTAAAAGTCAACAAACTTACCATATATGATGAATTGTGATTGGATGATAATGTAAAACTTTTTATACTGTTAATACATAGTCTTTTTTCTCTTTTTTTAATTAGATAAAAATGAACACGCTTATAACTCTAACATTATTTATACGTATGTTGCTATATCGATCGTGGTCATATTTCATTAACAAGTTGGTGTGAATCAGACGCTAGCTAATTTATGTTATAAGTTTTTTTAAAGGAAAACAAACATTCGAACCAAAGACTATAGGGGAGCCATTACATTAAGGGCCATACACTCAAACCACGTGGCTCTAGTGCCATTACATTAAGATGATTTGAATTTTCTCATTTTCCTTACGATTAGGGATAATTCCTATTATGAGAAGAATTTTCGCAAATTTTTTGGCCCCGGAACATAGCAGTTTGTCTTTCTCCATAGTTTAATTTGAATATAACCATAGAACCCTCACTGTTTAGTAAAGTATCTAGATTTCATCTTAAAGCCTAATGTTCTCTATTAACAGAATATCGTATCCTATTTTTTCCATTGCAGAGAACTCCCAATCGAAATTCATTCATTTATATGCTCCTTGTACAAGTCAAGAACTTTAGTTTAGCTAGCATCAACAATGTACAATGAATAATCCTTAATAAGCATTCACTATCATTAAAGCACATAATAATATAGTAACTAAAATCCTAAACTCAGATTTAAAATCCTTCCATACTTAAGATACACCAGATTTGGATGCTGTAGTTAAATTACATGCATCTAGTTCCATTGGTTTTAGCCTTAAACACGTTTGATATTTTGATTCCATGATTTCTTCAACCCCTCGTGCCTTTGAGAACCTAATTGGTAACGAATGTGTTATCTTGATGAGCTATGCATGTACACATGAATCTCCGTACACAGTTGTTTTATGCTTTACTTTGTCAAAGCAAATAATTATAAGATTCATATCTTGTAGAGATTCACTCAGTCTAAGACTCTAAGTTGCATTTCAATAATTTTATTTTTCCTATTAGCTAGCTTCTGTTATTTTGTTCGGAATGAAGTGGGGGACCATTAAGCACGTGTAACTTTTAATAAGGGTCACATGGGCAAGGGTAATCACATGCCCAAGCCCCCAAAAATCGGTGACACTACACTATACATTCCAATGAATACTTTTTTCAATTAATAATGCACTAGGAGTTAAATAAGGCTTTGTGAAATTTAAAATGAACGAATAATTTTAATTAATTAGTTAATTTACTATTCCTCTCATCATAGTTGCTTCCCTTACATTGGACATAATCGTTTCCCATATCCACTTGGACATTCTTATAGAGCAATTTGCATTTTCAATGATTGGCTTGGTTTAAATTATTTTTGGGTACAATACATTGATATTTTGTCATAACAAAAAAAAAATGTATTAGAGAAGTCAGGAAAAAAAAAATAGAATGTTGATGCTTTAGAGTAGTCGGAAATAACTTGAAGTTAATTATATGCGATATTAATTATCCAGCCTACAAATAGGGCACTTAAATGATAAAACCCATTGGTATATCTAAAATTCATGAAGGACAATAGGTAAAAGGAAATAATGGTAGCTAGGATGTGCTTTCCAATTTTAAATTGTCATGTTTTATATATATTTATAAGCTTAAATTTTCATATCTTAATTAGGAGTGTTTATTACTCGTCTCATCCCATTATATAACTTTGTCTGGAGTTAATCTTGATAAATCTAAGTTTTAGATTGACTCAATATAACTGTCAAAAAAAAAAATTGACTCAATATATATTTTGAGGATATATTTGGTTATATTTCGGTTTGTCTCAATTTGATCTGCTGTCTTAATTAATTATATTTTTTAAAAGTATAATTTTTAAATAATTGTACATTAATAAAACTCGTATATTTAATGAATAATATTTGTATAATGTGATATTATATTTATATTAACATTATTTATCTTGAAATAAATATTTTATAAAATATACTTTAATTGTAGTTTTATACTTCTTTAATTTTATGATTTTATATATATAATATTTAGATTGGTATATTATATCAACAAATTAATTATCCAAGTTAACTCAATCTTATCGCATATTATTGAATTTTAATTTAATCGATTCAAATTTAAATACATGTCCAATCGAAATTTCAAATTAAGTCTTAAAAAAAATTGTCCTAAACCCAGGCACCAAAACACCCCAAACCCAGATATCCTAATATACAATATCCATATTTGAACAATAAAACTAGTCAAGTAAAGTGCAAAAGCCTGGGTCCGCACTCTGCATCATGCGAATAGACTGGTACCAAATCCATTAACCCTTAAAACACCTAAACAAGAAATAAATAAATAAATAAATAAATAACTGATTGTTTTAGTTTTTTACCAGTTTATTAGTGTTTACAATCAACAGTCGCTCATATAACTAAATTGGAACTTTATCTACAGTTGTTACATAACAATAGCATAAAGCAAATTGATCATATAAGTTGGAATTTTAATTATAGTTTTTACGTAATAATAGCATAAAGCAAATTTGAGTTAAAAAAAATAGCATAAAGCAAATTGATCTATTATCTTATATATATTCATCTGATTATATATAATAGCATGATGAATAGTCATGGATCGTGCATGGGAGAGAAGTGTTCCGATTTTGTGCCCAGGGATATGTCGTGAAAATGTTTCGATTCAAAGACTTTTTTTTTTTTTTTTTAAATCTCAAGACATATTTTTCAATTCAAGACATATGAATCATAGTGAGAAGGTATGAATTCAAGGGAACACACCTCATGCAACTCATTTCAATGATTTGACAAACTCCACGGGTGAAATAATCTCTATCGTATACTTTTCTTTGATACTTTTTCTCGGTGCAAATTAGTTGAAAGGGGAAGTTACCTATTTTAAAGGGAGGATATTCATGAGGATTGAATCTAAAATTATTTTTGTTGACCATGTTGGATTTTATTACATGATCTTAATAAAACCCTCGTTAGCTTTTAGATGGGACATGCTGTTCTTTGGAATTATTTGACAAATTCTACGGGTAGAATATCTTTGCATATTTTTCTTTGATACTTTTTCTCGGTTCAAAAAAATTGAAAGGGAAACTTACCTATTTTAGAGGGAGGATATTAGGGGGATTGAGTCTAAAATTATTTTTTATTGTGTGTATATTAGAGGGAGTATTATTTAAATTTAATTTCGATTTCAATTTAAAAGAAATAAAAAATAAAATTATGTACAAAATATAAGAGAAGACACACAATTTAATAAAGAAAAAAAACAACTCCTCAAAATATTCTTATTAAAAAAATAAAGGCTCAAATTTATAATATTTTTTTTATCCATAGTTATAATATAAAAACGAATATGATAAAATATTAACAGTCTTCTTTCAAGTCTCCAGAAGATGAGTATATACGACAATTGTTGTAATGAAAATTAAAACAGGAAATTTTTATAATAAAAAATAAAAATAAAAACTTTTTAAAAGCTCCTTGTACTTTTCTCTAAATTAATTATATGTAATAATAAATATGTCTCACATATCATTCCGACTTTCGGACTGAGCAGAACCACATGAATTATGTGTTTTGCCAAAAAAAAAAAAAAAAAAAAAAAAAACCACATGAACTATGACTTGTCTATCCATAAATTCATATTTAAAATGATCATTGCACAAGCCAATTTAGCTGGGTTTTGATGGCTATAGGGATGCATATGTTTACATCACGCATGCACATCTTATAAAATTACGGATAAAAAAACGTCTTATAAAATTGACTCCTTAGGCTACGATATAATCATATAAACCGACTTACATACACAATTATGGGTTCAAACGTAAGGAAAAATGAACCTATTCCTATTTTGTTTTATGCATGATTTAAGGGGACCGCTTAAGAAAAAATGGGGTCACATGAACGTGAAACAATTGAAGGGTATTGATCCAATATTTATTTATCGGTACAATCAAACAATCGCCAATGGGGGCTGCTATTTGGTTTATGAATATGGACCCTCCGTGTAATTTAATATCTTAAGAGAAAAAGAAATAAAAATATAAATACAATAGATCATATAACAAGAAAAGAGAAATAAAGAAAAGTACAACAAATCAAATAACTGAAATAAGTGTCTGCAATATACATAGATGTTGATAAGTAGAACGCTGCCACTTGGCAGAGAGTAATTAATTGCTTTGTGTAGCGTTGCTCGAACAAAGATTCCAAATTTTTTGGCCTTTTATTTAGAAAATGTGGTACTTTTGAATAATCCTAGAACCTGCATACATACAAACGGGATATGTCGTAGATTATGGCTACTTTTCAAAATTAGCTCAACTATATGTGAATACAAATTTAATTGTGTCACATATCTATTATTTTATAATAAATTTAAATATTTATTTTTTAAAATAGGTAACTTTTGTATGTGTATTTTTTTCCTCGTGTACTCACTTTAATTACTACTTTTTTTTTTCAATCAATATAAACATAATTAGATATTTTTCAAACCATTATTTAAATAATAATTACAAAATATACGAAATACTTGCTATTTTTCAATAAATTTTATTAGAATGAATAAACACACACAATTGTAACACACACACACAAAAAACGAATAAACACACAGACATAAGATAAAATGTTACCACACTGTGACTTCCCCTCAGGCTGATGATGAACCTGTTTAATTAAATCTGCACCAGGTTAAAAGGCTTACAGAGATTAGGAATCTTCAGTTCTTCACTTGAAGTGGTAAGAGATTAATTAGGACTCCAAAGTAAGGATGACAAAATGTACCTGAACCCTACGGGTACCGATAAAAATATCCGCAAGCGGGTCAGATAAATACTCATTTATTGGGACTGAGGCCGGATATTTACCCGCATTTTTTTCGGGTACGGGTACTATAATACTCGTCCCGCCCCCACTGCACACAACATATATGTGTGTATATATATATATATATATATATATATATATATATATATATATATATATATATATATATATATATATATAAAATAACTTAAATAAATAATTATGTTATATATATACTTTTATGTAAAAAAAAATTATATTTTCCATAAACTAACACTAACAATAAAAGATTTATGTTATAACTTATAATAATTTTATACTTTATATTTTTAATATTATGTGTGGATTTTTTAATGTTAAGTTTGAATTATTTAAGTGTGAATTTTTAATTTACTTGTAGTAATTTTTAATTAATATTTTTATGGCTTAAATGCAAATTTGGTCTCTCTATTTTGCACAGTTTGTAATTTTAGTCCCCCTATTTTAAAATAGAGATATTTAGTCCCCCTATTTTATACAATCCGCAATTTTGGTCCCCTGTTTTAAAATAGAGACATTTAGTCTCATAATTTTGTAAAATCTGTAATTTTGGTCCTTCCATCAAATTGAAAGCCTTGACTGTTAAGAAATATAGTGATGTGATGCGAGATTATTTATTTAATTTTTAATTATTTTAAATAATTAGTAGAATAATTGATGAAAAATATATTTTTTAAAAAAGTAATATTATTTATTTGACTATGACGTGTTATGTGCTTCAACAACGTACAACTAATTTAAAATAAATGATTAAGACTTGTGATTTTTATGTTAGAACTCACGACTACCCCAACCATTAAAATCGACGTGACATGCACTTTAGTAACATAAATAAACAAATAATTATTACCCGGTATTTAAAATAATTAAAAAGTAAATAAATAATATCGTTTTCACGTCATTATATTTGGGTCACGTCAATGTCAATATTAATCTCTTAACTGTCAACACTTTCAATTTGATGAAATGACTAAAATTACGGATTTTACAAAATTGGGGGACTAAATGTTTCTATTTTAAAATAGATGGCCCAAGATTGTGGATTGTGCAAAATAGGGGATCAAAATTGCATTTAAGCCTATTTTTTTTATTGATTTATTAACTTCATACATAAGTAAAATGCGGATAGTGCGGGTATGGGTATATAGGTACCGAGTGAGTATGATGATGGGGATTAAAGTTGCTACCCGTGCGGGTATGGAGTCGGGTATGGGTATTTTTTTTAAACACGAGTATGTGAACGGGTACTATAGGACCCTACCTATTGTCATCCCTACTCCAAAGGGTCAATTTTTTTCTTAGGCCTTATTTTTATTATGAAATGTCCTATAACCTATATTTTCCTTGCATTTAGTTGTAGATATGTGTGTAAGACTCTAACTTTATTTTTCACCTACTGATTTTTTTTTTTTTTCAGCCAACAAAGGAAACTATATTAGAAAAAGTTGGGTACAAGGGGTATCATCCCAGATTACAGGAATAGGGAAAACCAAGTTATAACCAGAGAAAGAAGATGTAAATAAAACCTCTTTCTGTGCATAACTTTGCCCTATTATCAAACAAAAAACACCTATAGCGTATATGCCACTACCCTCCAATTAAAAACCCACCTACTGATATTGTGATTCTTACGTATTCAAAATGTGATCATGTGGATACATTTGAAGAGGTTATTAGGTAGTTTTAGATTACTATTTGTTTATAGTTTCGACCAATATTTGAGTAATATGTATTTAAATTTTTTAATTTTAAAATAATAATAATAATATTTGATCACATATCATATAAAGATTGATCAAAATCATAAATAAGTGATAGTACAAGATTGCCTAATAATCTATGTAAAATGTAGATGGGAATGTTTTTTTTTTGTCCTGGGTGAGAGATTACGGTGTCTTCCAATCCGATAGATCAGAGACTAATCTCTAGTGCATGGTTGCCGATGGCAAAAGGGAATAATCTATGTAAAATGCAGATGGGAAGGTTTGACAAGGTTTCAAAAAGTTCATTTGCCGTTAAATTGAAAATACCTTTATCATGGTCATAAAACTTTATGTTTATTTTCTTTTGTGACGGGAAACTTTATGTTCATTTAGAGTATCTCAATTGAAGCATTTATTTTTTTGTTTTTAACTCATTTTTAGTAAGTTTTATTATATAATATCAGATTTAATAGCTTTAAGATTTTTTTTTACTTTAATAGTAAAATTATAAATAATTTTAAGACGAGTCTTACATGTTTCATATTTTTATACTTTTTTTATATTACTTTTTTGTTTTAAGACAACAATTCATTTGATTTTAAATTTGAAATAATAAATATAAAAATAAAACTTTATGATCATTTAGAGTATCTCAAATGATGCATTTTTTTTTTGGTTTTAACTCATTTTTAGTAATTTTTATTATATAATATCATATTTAATAACTTTAATAATTTTTTATTTTAATAGTAAAGTTATTTAAAATTTTAAAACGAGTCTTAAATGTTTCATATTTTTATACTTTTTATATATTTTTTTGTTTTAATATAATGATTCATTTGATTTTAAATTTGAAATAAAAATATTTATAAAAATAAAATATATTATTTCTTTAATTTTTATTACTATATTTTTGGTTCTTAAATTTAAGAATTCAGTGATGTAACGCGCTGAAGTCCATCTTAATACTAGTATAGAAATTAAAAAAAAAAGTAATTAAACCAATTTTAAATATGCTAGGAGACAGGCTAATAGTGTTTGCTTACAATTTAGCTAGAGCTACACTTTTTTATGCCAGTCCATACACGCATTAACATATACCAAATTGTATTTACCCAATTATCATGAATGAAAGGAGTTAAGTTTGCTTCTGTCAAAAAAAAATATCAAAATCAGAAATTACGTGGAGCCTGCAGGCTCGTACTTAGAAATCCAGTCCCCAAGCAAGGTTTTTATTTTGGATTTATGTGTTGAAATTTGTTTGATTTGGAAAACGTTTGGCGGTTTGGCATTACAAAATAATGCTTCTTTGTATGAACGAAGGTGTCAGTCAATTCCGGATATAAATGGCGACGTGGGGCTTGACGTTTGACGCTCCAAACTGGGCCCCCAACCTATTTCACATTTTTGTTAGGAATGAAAAATTGGAATTGATGCAACGAAAAGAAAAAAGAAAAAAGAAAAAAGAAAAGTATTTAATCTTTGAGGTAGGGGTGGCTACGGGTTGGATTGATTCGATTTTAGATGATTTTTCGATCCAAACCAATCATTTTTGTTCGATTTGATTTGGTTTGATTTTGCTTAATTTTTTATCATAACCTAAACCAAACCAAATCAAAGTGGTTTGGTTTGATTCGAATCGAATTTTGGGTTTAATAATAAAAAAGTCATAATATTAAAAAATTAAAAAAGAAGAAAACTTATGTACAAACAACTATAATATCAATAAGTTTTCTAAAAAAAAAAAATTATAGCCTCCCATAGTAGTTATCTAATAGTAGTAGCCTACAACTAGCACTAGCAACAACTATAATATGTTTTCCATTATCAGTAAGTTTTCCAGAAAAACAATTGTAACTTTCAATTATCTAACAAGTAACCAAACAAAAATGAAAAAAGCAAAATAAGAATTGTATCATAAAACTAAAACACTAACATAACATTGTAAATTGTAAAATAACATGACAGTAAAATTAAAACTAAAAAAAAAAAAAACATTATGTACTGTTCGTATCAATTGGTTTGATTCAGTTTCTACGAGTTTCAAATTCTATAATCCGAGAATCGAATCAAATCATTTTGTTTTCAGAAAATCAAATCCAAACCAAACCAATAAATAGAATCAAACCAATTTTTTGGATCGGTTTGGTTCAGGTTCGCTGGTTGGACCGGACCCATGGCCACCCCTACTTTGAGGGATTGGGAATTTTCTTCGTCTTTAGCCTGATCATTTTCTTTGAATTATACAAAAAGATATGTTTGGATAAACTTTTTTTTTATAGATACACCAAAAAAAATTATAGAAAAAATAGGATGATAAAATAAATAAAACTTTTTTCATAAGTTAAAACAAACTTATGTATTTTAATTTTTATAAAAACTATTTCATCTAACTTTTTGAAAAACTGAAGTGATAAATTGATTTTAATTTATAGAAAAAGCTTAATTTATTTTCTTTTTATTTTTTCCTTTATAAGTACTTATAAAAAAGTTTATTCAAATAAGGCTTAAATATTTTATTTCAATTAATATATAAAAATAGATTTTGTTAATTTTCTAAATAAAAATTCAACCTAATATTAACAGTTTCATTTTTATATATTATCAGTATAATTTTTTTACATTATCAAATAATTAAAATTACTTTAAATTTAACTTTTAAAATAATATTATAAAAATTAATAATTTAAGTATATATGATAATTTATGATTGAATGTATGTATCGATGTATTTTAGTTAAATTCTATTATTAATGAACACATATAAATTTCATTTCATAATTTTTTTATTTTTTTATTTTATTTATTTATTTATTTATTATTATTATTATTATTATTATTATTATTATTATTATTATTATTACGTGAAGATGAAATTCAGGTTGACAGTTGCGATAAGCATTTACGAAAAACTTTACCAAAATTGTCCCTGTTTCATGATTTACACGTCGGTTTATTTTTCCCTTAAAAAAATCCAAAAAAAACAAGACAAGTGTTTTTATGTATGGATAATTGGACATCTTTTTCAGATTCACGAATTTAACATAAATTTTATTGAAAATTGTGATTTTTAATCAATTTACTAATTTAAAACGGCCTTTGCTGACCAACATGTCAATTTTATAAGTTCGGGTAAGTGGTAATACATAGTATTAAAAAAATATAAAAATTTGAAAGTGTGACATGTGGCAGAATTAGAATGCATAGCCGGTGGCCATGCAAATATGTGCCACACACCCAAACATTACTACATGACATGCATGCAAGCATATTTTATATTACAGAATTTAAATATTATTTTGTTCAAGCTTTTTATAATTATTTGAATTAGTTTAGTAGGTTAAAGTTGTTTCAAATATCTACTTTTTTTCTCAATGGAAAGCAGCTTAAGTTCTAAAAATCGCGATTTATTAAAACCCAGGTGAAAATAACAGATGAAGCATTTTTCAAGAGGGATAATAATAAAAAAATTGTAACAAAGTTATATAACTAAAAAGCAATATCTAAAGAAAGACTTATTTTTGTTAAATAATGTCTCCCATAAAATATGAAATTGGTGGAATGTTACCATCGAGCTAACTTATCGAGTAATTTTTATTATAAGAGAGATAACATGAATGTAAATATGTACAATTTAACTTCCTTCTTATGACTCTATGATCCAGTTCAAGAAAGAGTTTAAAGCATTAGTTGAAAAACAGTTGTTGTATTTATTCAAATCTTGTGTATTGACAGTGTCAAGAAGAAAATTCTTATTAATAAAGATGTTAAATTTTAGGATGTTATTGCTTAGGGTTGGGGTGAAGCAAAAATGAGAATATTTGATACAAATGGGTCGAATCCTCTATAAGAGTCTTCTTAAAAAGTTGAGAACATAATTTAGAAAAGTTCTAATGACATAACGATAACTGCTAGTGCAATAACTCCAAACTCAACTTCAAACATTTCTAATTCTTTCGTTCTAGATGCTTCAATAACTTTAACTGAAAGGAGGGTTAGAACATCACCAACATAGATGAAATATTATGTAACAATCAACGGCGGAGCTTAGTTGTGACATAGGGGGCCATGGTCCCCCCAAACTTAATTTTCTCAAAAATTTATATGTGTGTTAAAAAGACTTAGTCATATGATAATATAAAAATTCAAATAACAAAAATTTTGGTTCTTCATTCTCGCAAAATAAACTATCTATTGAATCCAATTAATCTAAGGCTCACAGGTGAGGGTGGACCCCAAACTTTTCTTAAATAAATATGTACGTGCACATTAAATGTAATTCTTTTATTATGAAAAATAATAATTATAAATATAATGTACTAAATGTTATTCTTTTATTATGAAAATAGTAATTATAAATATAAATTATTAAATCATTATTGAATGGTGAAGAATAAATTAAAGAAAAATATAACTTTTTATGTAGTTATGTAACAATTAACTAACTTTTAATTTTTCATGTATAATTGTATGTTTCAGATTTATAGCTCTAATTTTTCACAAATAAGAAGACTTCTTACTTAATACTTCCCTATATATAATTATTAAAAATTATTTATACTTATAGTTAGCACTAATCAGTTTTTATAATATTTACAGACAATTTTATGTTATTATTGCACTATTTTTTTTATTACATCAGCCCTTAGGACTGATTTAATCACATTTTTTATTCATTAACTATTTTATTAATTAATTATCTTTATATAATATTTTTTTTGGGGCATTTCTCAAACCCATTTTCTAAGATTTTTATATTCTCATTTTGTAGTATAGGAAAGCTTATATATACAATATGACTTAAACTTGCAAATTGTTCTTGTAGATTTTTTCTATGATTTTTTTTTTTTTTTTGCAATTTTTTCTAAAAAATTTAAACAATTTTTGTTATAATTTTGACAAAAATATGATTATTTTCTTAAATTCAATGAAAAATTCATAGAAACAAATATTCTTCTTCTTTTTTGTGTGTATTCTTACAAATTTTGTTTTGTGTAAAAAAAACTTAATGCTTCTTGTATATTTTTTCACAAAAAATTACAAATAAAATTTCAATTTTTTTTTATTGAGTAACAAACAAGAGTATAAAAGTGGTAAAAAATATTTTGGCCCCTCCAATATTTTTTCTCAAGTTCCGCCACTGGTAACAATAATGATTTAACTAAGATGCTATAAGTTTTGTCATATTTGTATGTACAAATCCAATAGCATATAAACAAACATAAAAAGGTTAGGATGTAATGGATGTTGAAATTCAAGCTATTAAGAGAAATGGTACATGAAAGTTGGTTAATCCACCACCAAATTACAAAGTTGTAGGCGTCAAGTGAATTTTCATGACTATGGTAAAAATTGAAAATTTGAAGCAATGGTAGCAATGATGGTCATGGTGGTGGTGGCCACGACGATCATGGCGGTGGTGACGACGACAATTATGACATTGGTGGTAGTGACAGTCATGACAGTGATAACAACGACGCTCATGATAATGGTGGCGACAACGGTGGTAACAACGACCATTTTTTTTTTTGAAAGGCAAAACGAAAATTTTATTATAACAACTCAGTTGAAGCACAAGCAGTGCCAAACTTTAATTTATTCAATATCAAATGATTTTAAAATTTTATACAAAATTTTAAACTTAATCTATTTAAAAAGAACTTTTAAAGTATATAAAAAATGATTAAATTGAATAACTCTACTAAAAATTTCATTTGAAATACCACTAACTTGTTTCCCATAATCTATTTTAAACAACTTAATAATCTCGCTTTCTTAGACGTTTTTGTCTATCTTTTTAATTAGTCATCATGGCACTCTAGCTCGCACGCGGATGTTTAGAAATATCAAAACCAAGACACAACCCAAGCTAAGGACAAAAATCAGGAAAAGAGAATATGCTCGAAAGAAAAAGTGAAGAACTCTTGTAGAAAAATCACTTGAAGCTCAAGGAAGGAATTTATATATTATTATTATTATTATTATTATTATTATTATTATTACATGAGTTAATTTTATAAACTACCCCCTTTGCCTTTTTCCTCCCCCGTATAATAGCTACCATAAATACTACGACTATTTATCTTGTTTAAGTTATTATGCATATAAAACGTGTACTCTACGACAGCTTAAAAAAAATACTTGTACTTCACGAACAAATATATGTCATGTGGCAAAAGTACACAGTAATGTGCCAACAAACGGTTCCACATCAAAAACAAAATTCCAACAAACAGTTTTAATTTTATATATTCTCCTCCAACCAGGTAGCTCATCCGTAACTTTTAAGCACATTTTTTTTCAGATAATAATTGGTGATTTCCCTATTGAACCATGCAACAAAAAGGCTAAAGTCATCACACCATTAATTAATTCATAGATGCTTCAATTCAAAATTGAGTTAATTAGAAGGTAGTTATTAGTTAAATAATTTAAGAGGATGCATATTTTTTTTTTTTTGAACAGCTTATGAGGAAGAGTCTTGACAGTTTCAGATTTGGCAACAACCACCTTCTAAGTTATTGATTGATTCTGCAGAGATCTTATTTCTTACAATTTTCATTTCTCATGCTCTTACAAAAAGAAATGGTCACAAAACATTGTATGTTTGGATTAATTTTGTGATAATTATGAGTATAAAAGCAACCTTAACTTTTTTTACAAAAGAAAAAAAAAGATAAAGGAGATAAAAAAAAAAAAAAAGTTCATAGCAAAAGCTTTTTGGCATAGCTTATTGGAAGTTACTTTGAGATAATGCACTTACAAAGGCATGAATGGGAATAATTTAAAGTTGTAATACTATGTGGTAGTTAGGGGAAAATGTTCTCTCTTTCATTTGAGTTTTTTTTTTTTTTTCATAATAAAAATTACAATTAACTTTTATGAGAATAAAGCCATAAAAGCAAAGTGACTAAGGATATGTATTTTTTATTTATCCCAGTGGAATATCAATTCACCTATTTCAACAAGCCTAATTCAGTGTGTGTTAACTTTTGTTTACATTGTTATATCAATAATTGAGCACATGATAATTGAAATGTAATAGAAATCAATTACCCTTATAAAAAGAAAGGCATATTAACCTAACCGTAAAAATTAATGTTTGCCATTTACTTTTACATCTACACCTAATCCTAAATACATAATTTGTAGAGTAAAATTAATAGCATCTAAATCAAAGAGAAAATTATTGCAATGACTAACATTTAGATGTAATTATAGCTAAAGCTATAGTCAACTTTACCTAACTGCCAATTAAATTATCTATCTAGCAATTCTAATCCAACACTCACATCAATAGAAACATTTCTTAATTTCACCCACATTTTATGACTTAACGGCCTAAAAATACGACATTCAAGTTCTGAATACACACATGTGGTGGGTATATTGGCCATTCAAAAAATTTTCCAAAACTGAAAATTGGACTCAAAAGGTCTAACAAATTAGCTCAGGTAGACTATGCAATATGCATACCACCACGGTGCCAAACTTCCAATGACAAAATATAATAAAGAAACAAATAACTCCTATAGTTTCTACCGAACTACCGAAACTAGCGACTACAACTTTTTTTTTTTTTTTTATCATATCATTAATGTGAAGTACTATTAACTAGTTCCATTAATATTTCTACCCAAGAGCTTGACGCATTATTTTTAATAAAGTTTCTTTTCACAACCATATTTGTTCCTAACTATAAAACTTGAACATGATATCTTTTTAAAGAATGTAAACCTAATTTTACTCAGTAAAGAAGTTTAACTCAATTATTTGAATATTATATATAAATTATTATAAATCTTTTAATACTTATATTCGATTTTTGTTTATAAAAAAAAATTTAATTTCACTCAAATCAATAATATATGTTGATAACGACTATACAGTCTTATTATACTGGTAATAACTCGCTTGCGCAGTTTCACCGTACTTTGACATGTGCGACGATTAATTATCCGAATCATCATTATTTCTTGCTATTAGTGTTGAGTCATCAAAGTGAAATACAATACCTGACCTAACACGCCTAACTTCTTTTTTTAACTCAAATAAATACAAGTTTAGGAGAAAAGAATGTTCTTTATTTCATTCACTAATAATTATTAATGTTATTAACTAATAAGATAAAATAACTTGCAAAATCTATTAAATTTAATTCTTACTGATAATACACCAGGCGATCTGAAAAAGGATAAGCCTCCTTTTTTTAAACTAAAGAAGAACGACAGGTGTTAAAGCACAAATTTAAGAATATATTTTTAGTAAAAGCATAAAGTGTTTTTCACATTATTGAACAAAAGTAATTTTTGCTTGAACGTTTTTTTTTTTTATATATGCATCATTTTGAAAATGAATTTAATTTGATTTAATTCGAATATATTCACAATGTAAGAGTATCATTTTGATAAATGAATTTAATTGTCATGTATAATACGGCTGTTAATAAAGCAAAAGGAGAGAGTGGCTTAGGGGGACCATAATCACTTTCACATTTTTTGAAATTTATTTGAATTGGTATACAAATAATTTTGTACTCCCTAAAATATATATAAAAAAATACTTTATCCATCTAATCCATCTTTTATATATTATTTTTATATTCAATACAGTTATGTATTTTTATTTATAAAATAATAATTATATATTAAATTTCATGTATAAGCTACGTACATGAAAATTTAATTTTTCTTTATTGAGTATTTTTTTTTTCTGTTGTACCCTTAAGTTGAAGTTCTAGCTTTGCCTTGATCATTGACTTATGCAATATTTATTTTAAAAAGACATATTTAAAGTAATTTTTAATTATTTGATAACAAAATCTTTGCACTGACAATGTGTGGAAATTAAGTTTTTGAAATAATTTATTTCATTCAATATTTTTTTTGAACAATACCATCAATATACTTTTTTAGTTTTTTTTTTTAACTAAAATTGATTAGAAATCAATAACTTGTGTGAGTACCACTCTTTATTCAATAATCTTTCATTTTTAACAAATTTTAATTAATAATAAAAGTATATTAAATAACATATTACTGGCGCTCATAAATTCTTGCTATATAAAACCAAAAAGTAAATCCAAATCAACGTACTTATAACTTACTGACACACGAAACTATTATTTACAAGCTTTTATTGTCAAATCTTACTTGAACGTTAACTAAGAGTGTTTGACTGGTTTGGCAGGGAATTTTGAATCAGAAAAATGTTAGTATAATAAGTTTGGCAATTGAAATGAAAGTTGAATAAAGAAAGAAACTGTCTCAACCAACAACTACCCTTTCTCTCTCTTTATATCATCTATATATAAACACTTTATTGTGAGTTATAACTACTGTTGCTTGCTTAAACCAATTTCTCTCTCTCTCTCTCTTTATTTGTTTGTGTGAATAATTAACTGTGATGGACGGTTCTCCACCACTGGAGGCGGAGGCGACGGCGGTGGCCGTACGGCGGGCCTTGGAGCTGCTGCAGCTGAACGACCCCGTTTTGAGGGTCCAAGCGGCGAGGGACATCCGCCGCCTCACGAAGACCTCCCAGCGGTGCCGCCGCCAGCTCCGCCAAGCCGTGGCGCCACTCGTCTCCATGCTCCGAGTCGACTCGCCCGAGTTCCACGAACCCGCGCTTCTCGCTCTGCTCAACCTCGCCGTACAAGACGAAAAGTACGTACCTCTTTTATTCTTCAATCTTACTTACCGGAATCAGCACCTTTTCTCAAATTGCAGTTTTGGAACCAAAAAATAAAATAAAATTATTTTGTCTCAAAAATATATAAATATTAAATGGTAATACCGTAATAGTAATTGTTGCTGTACTATTTTATTTGGCGAAGAGTGTTTTGTTATAATTTGTGTATAGTTTTTTCGGTATCGGAGTCCCGAGATATTCTTCCGAGGAGGATCTGAATCCTCCTCTGAGTTGGTGCGAATAATTTTGGTTTTTTTTTTAATTTGTTTTGTAATTACTCAATCTGTGTGGATGGTGTGAAACATATGGGATTCACGGAACTTGTCTAGTTGGGAATAGAATAAGAGGTATGCGATAAATAATTTAAATTTGGTGAACAAACAAATACATGTTACAACAATGAGGAGTTTTTTATTCGTAGATATTTAGAAGAGATTATGGTACAACAATAAATTTGATTTGGTTTATTTCAATAAGTTTCATAATTAAATTTATGATATAAACTCTCATGTAATAAAACTTTATTAAATAAGTACTTAATTAAGTTATTTACTCAAATACACTCTTTAGTCTTTGCTTATTTTTCTATTTACGTCCCATTTATAGGTGAGAAAAATACAAGAAATTTTAGGCCTTTTTTTGTAGTCTTAGCAAGATATTTGTTAGGATTTAGGGAAGAAGATGAGCCTGAATGGAATTTTCACTGTTGGTATTCCCATTTCTGTCAGAAAAAAGAGAGACAAAAAAAAAAAAAAAACTTTCACGGATTAGAATTAGAATGCAAAAGTTGGTTGGTTGAATTGATGAAAAATTCTGAAGAAGAAAAGAGAAAAATTGAGGCGATGATTGAGTATTTGCTTGTCATATTTTTTTCAATTTTACTGTTTTTCACTTTTTTATACTGTGTCACATGTGCTGATCGGATAACGATTTATCATTGTTTCTTATAGATTAATGAGTGCATAAACTGGTTAACAAGATGTCTTTTTTCCTACTCATAGAAAAAAAAAAAAAAAAACTGGTTAACAAGAAATAATTGGATGCTTTAACAGTAGAACCTTATCCAAATGGAGGGTGGTTTTTGTTTGGTACATATGATGCACTTTACCGTTTTAACGTTTTAGGCTTGTCTTCTTTAAATGGAGTTAACCTGATATCATAATTTGTTGGCGAAATACTATTAGCTAGATAGAAGGTGGTGGAGTCAGCAAAAAGTTGCACTGGTTATAA